>BDJD01002248.1:63878-78414 GCA_002564525.1 Rosa multiflora
ACTTCTAATTTCATCAAAAACACCCCAGCACTTTCAATTTTGATCTAATCGGTCCAATTCATTAATATTCTGCTATGGGTTCAACTTATAGTTGGATTATTTGATGAAAACTTTTTATTTGATAGATTTCTTATAGTTAGACTTAGACCCACTCCTAAATTGACTATGCGCCACCTCAATGCCACATCATAAAACATATGCCATATATGAGCCACGTCAACAAGTTAAATGACTCAATTATCAGAAGACTAACATATTGGACCTATTAGATCAAAATTGAAATTGCAGGGGTGTTTTTGATAAAATTAGAAGTCTAGGGACTGAATTGATTTTGGACCTAAACCACAAGGTAGTAACCAGTATTTAGCCCTTATTTATTTGTGGAGGGTTCCTACCATTTGGACACACACTAGTTTAGCAGAGGGTTAGAGAAGTTCCTCTCCTCTAGCGGCGCTCTGACGTCAACGCTAGTGCTAGTCTCGCCGACATTGTGATGCTACCAGGTGGGTGATTGTTGGTCTAGGGTGTTTTGGCTTTTGAGATTGTTGTGCTTGGGTCTTGATAGTGGGTGGGTGGCATGGTTCTGGTTCGAAATTTCTCTAAGGCTTGGGTAATTGTGGACTCTAATTCACGTAATAGAGACGGCGGTGCGGACTTAGGTTGGATCTTGAATCTATTCGCGGCAGTGATAGTGACTTCGAAGGAGACCTGTTAGTGGCTTGTGGTGCTAGGGGATCCAAATCTGTTTTCGGATCTGGCTAGTACGTACAAGCACGTTGGTGTCTTCTAAGTGGAGGCATATATTGAGGTGGTGATAGTGTTCCTTAAGGCGTGGCGGCCGTCGTATACTCATGGCGAGTCATGGCGTCATTGGTATAATCTCGATGGCGTGCGATGGTTTTGCACAAAGAGGTGGAGGCTGGAATTGGGCTGGCCTAGGGTGCTACTTTTTCTTTGGGTCATTTGAGTTGCTTTTGTCTTTTAAGTTTAGTTTAGTTTATTATTATTATTATTTTTTTAACAATAATTCCATTTTGGGGGGAGGTGGTGGACTTGGGCTTGGTCTATGCATTTTATGTGTTTTCTTGTTTTTGGCAATTAGTTATTCTTTGTTTATGGTTAGCTCTCTTAGCTTGAGCTCTTCTATGAGTCTTTGGAGAAGTACTTGATTCCAGCGTACCACAACTGCATGCTCTGCATCTGGAATTAAGTAGAATAGATTGCCAACATGGCAAAGTGTTTTTGTTTAGTATAGACTATTTGGTGGTCAAAATAGTGTTAAATAGAGTAGTCTCTTTTGTATTATTCTATACCCAAGATAGGGTCATTTTATGAAAATCTATGAATCCTTCATTCAAAAAAAAAAAAAACAAAGAATATATATAATATGTGGTATTGTTTTCTTGTCAAATAAACATGAAGAACTGATCAATACTAAAAAAAAAAGTGAGGGCTAAAAAGATTATTGATCAATACTAGCTGAGAGAAAAAGGAAGGGAAAATAATCATTTACCCAATTTTAACTTAAAAATTGCCCACTTGCTCCACCAACTGTTTTTTAACCCCATTTACCCAAAACACTCTAAGGGATTATTTCCCTAATACCCAATTAATTCTTTTTTATTTTTTTTGGGGACTTTTTTGCCCTCTCCTTCTTTTTCACTTAGAAGGAGAAGTCATCCTCCACCTTGCCGGCCTCCGATGACCAGTGGCCGGGTGCCGACTCCGGTGACCGGATTCCTGCGACCGGTGACCGGTTACCAGAATCCGGCAACCAGTCACCGGAATCGGGAATCCGGCAACCAATCACCGGAATCGGGAATCCGGCTACCGGACTGGTGTCCGGATTCCGACGTCTGAATTTATTGCCCCATAATAATACCTAGTAACCATATTATTGCCCCCCCAGTAATCATATTATTGCTCCGCAATACTCATATTATTGCCTCCCAATAATCATATTATTGCCTCCCAAATTCATATTATTTTCGTCCAGTGAATTGCATAAACTCCCAAAACCAAGATGAATACAATACAGAGCACAATTGATCATATTATTGCCCCCCAGTAATCATATTATTGCCCCCCAATACTCATATTATTGCCTCCCAATACTCATATTATTACCCTCCAATAATCATATTATTGCTCTCAAGTGAGCCAAACTGAATACATTACAGATACAAAAAAAAAAATCTCAGGATACCAAAAAAAAAAAAGTGTTATGGGCACCCACGTCTAAAGCTGATTGTGATTTCTCGCCGGTGCTGGTGTAAGAGAGAGATAGGTGATTGTGCTTGGTTGTATTGGAACTCGATTGTGTACGAGAGAATCATGGGGTTGATATCGTCAGTGTCAGGGCGAGAGATGGAGATGATGGTGGTCGTGGGCAACTCCTCGAAAATCCTCGGGGGCTAAACAACCAGTGTCGGAACGATAACAACTACAATGGTGAGGTCGCGGAGGTTCGGGATCGCCGATCAATCGAACGGCGACGAGAACGTTGGAGTGGCTGGAGCTCCGACTGGAGCTTCTTCGTCTTCTTCAGCGCGGTGATCGGAGAGAGAGAGACAGACAGACAGACAGACAGACCGGAGGTGGAGATCATGGAGAGAGAGAGAGAGAGAGAGAGAGGTTTGAACTGCCTCTCCGGCGAGGCGATCGGAGAGAGAGAGAGAGAGAGACAGACAGACCGGAGGGGGAGATCGGGGGGAGAGAGAGAGAGTTTGGGAAGGAGAGAGAGACTGAGAGGAGAGGGACAGGTTTTAATTTAATTAATAGGGCTAAAATGTCAATAGATGTTAGATTGGATAAATGGGGTTAAAAAACTCTTGCTGGAGTAAGTGGACAATTTTTAGTCTAAAATTGGGTAAGTGGTCACGGCCCCAAAAAGGAAAATTCAAGCAAGCCCTCTCCCGGCCAAATGCCGCTGGAGCTCCGGCCACTGCCTTCCAGTCCGGGAGAGGATGGTGGATCGGACTTGCAGGGTGGTCCCTTAGTGGAGCTATGGTCCTGGAATTGCCAATGAGTGCTTGAGATCGTTGAGGGTAGATCGATCTAGATCTGTTCGTGCTGTGGGTTTCCGACGGGTGTTACGGCGGCAGTTTGTAGGATGGTGGGTGGTGCTGCTGGCGACGACGATGGGATGGGCAGTGTTCAGTTCCGATTGGAAACCACCGATCCAGTTTGGGACTCTAGGTTCTGATCCGGTGTTCATGGTGATTGGGCGAGCTAGTGTTCCTTGCTAGCATTTGGAGTATGATGGCAGGAAGGAGAGAAGACCCGAGTTCACTCAGTGCATGGCTAGCTGCAAAGGAGAGGCTGTCGGTGGTCGGACGGTGCCAGATTTGCAGGCTGGTTGCTGGTTTCACTGCCTTTGCCGTATTCCATTTGGACCTGGGCTCGTTGGTAGTTGGGCCTGGGCCTGGGCTAGCTGGTATTCGGCCCTGGTCCAGTGGTACATTTATGTTTTATTGTTTTGCCTTTTATTTTTATTTTCAATAAGTCCCTATCGAGTGAAGGTAGAAGTTAGTGGGCTTGGTCCTGGTATGTGCACTTTGTGTGCTTGGTTTGCTCTAAGTTGGTGGCGAGTTCCTTGCATTGGCAAATGGTCGCAACTTTTTAGTAACAGTAATGTTTCTGCTCTAGGTAGGCGGCGAGTACCTTGCTTGGTCAAATGGTCGCTGCCGCCTAGTGGCAAGGTGAAACTTAGTGTCGCTGGATGTTTTGTCCAGTGGCAACATGATGGAAAAGCAGTGCCTATGGAAATTATGCTAAGCTGTAATTGAGTTACAGACCAAGTTATCTTTCCGTCGTGTCACCGCTGTATAACTTATGTCAAAGCAAATAGAGGCGCCAATAGGCGTTCTTTGCTAGTTGGTGCTTAGTTGAATATAGTTGTTTAGTAGAGACTCATGATAGTATTTCAGGATATTATCTAGGTGCGTATTGTAATCAAGAGTTTTGGTTCATTGTCCCCCCCCCCCCTTTGTATTTGACAGTTTCATTAATGAAGGTTTGAGGGCAGCCGCACCACCCTTTATTCAAAATAAATAAATAAATAAACATGAAGAACTTTCCTAAAAAAAAAATAGAATATGTATTATGTTGGTCTACTAAAGTTAATTTTATCATGGAGAAAGTGCAATTTCCTTGCTTAATTAACAATAAAATATAGGGTCTATTGGCACCCTACTATTTTCTTAGTTCACCCTACAAACATTTGAATTATTGAAATACTATATTACCCAAGTGTAAAATGACTACTAAGTACATTAATTTTCTAAAATTCAAATTTGAAAGGAAAAATAAATAAATAACCAATGAATTAAATAGAAAGATTACTTAATTTCTCATTGGATAACATTAATCTTCATCTTCTCTAGTCTCCACTGAAATTTGCATTTATTACTATATTTTTATCTTTTTGTTACCTCTTCATCATGAATAAGTTATTTAATTCACAAAAGCATTAGTGTTAACTACATCAAAATCTTTACAATACCTTTTGTGAACACCGAAAGTAAAAATTTAAAACACGAAAGAAAAATATCAATATCTTCTTCATTGTTCATAGCTGTTAACTAACTAATCTTTTGACATACATTGAAATAGATGAACATTGAAGCAGAAAGTAAAAAAAAAAAAAAAAGAAGGAAGTAAATTAGATTATGATTTTGTTAGGAAACTTATATATTATAGTTTTTTTAATTTTCATTAAAAAAAAAACTCTTTTAATTGGATATATCATATAAGGATATTCTTGGAAATAGAAATGGGTTACATTTTTTTTTTTGGGACTTTGTCAAGGGGAACCCAAAGACTTTCTAGGCCCAAGATAAACCCCTTCGGCGCATGTGAAATGCTCAAACTGTGCATTGCAGCACAGTGCCTAACCACTTTGACAGCTTCGGGGTTCAAACCTAGGTTGGGGAGCACACCCAACTAGGCATGAACCACTAGGCCACTTGCAGTGGTTAGAAATGGGTTACATAAGAAAATTTAATAATTGAAATTAAAATGTAGGGTGTAATGAGCAAGTAGGGTGAACAAAGAAAATGGTAGGGTGGCAATAGCCACACCCTAAAATATATTTCAATGATTAGAACTATTTTCTTCAAAGTGTCTTTTTTTTTTTTTTTTTCAAGAAATAGAGATTGATCTTGAAGTTAGAGTGGCACATGCAATAGATCCATATGTACTTATACCCTAAATCAATGGCCAAGTAAGCTAAAAAAAAATTTGTGAAAAAAAAAAAACTCTGCTAGGGTTTCTCCCTAGCCGCATTGTTTGGCTGCGCTGTTGAAGGCTACTAGCGGTGTTCGACACCGAGGCAAGGGTCGCGCCCGGCGCTGACTCTTGGGAGTCGTTTTCTAGTGAAGCTAAGTGTAGAAGACGAGATTATTGGTAGAGGCCGGCGCGGATTTGCGTTGGTATTTAGATGGAACAGATTTCTAATAGTGATTAGGCACCTTCGGCGGTAGATAATGCTTCTGATGGTGGCAACAGGTCTGATGGCGGTGACACTTCTTCTGGAGGCGACACTACAGGTGGCGGTAGATTACTTGGCGCCAATGTTACAGATCTGGCCAGATTTGTTCAGCAGTGCCTGGGTGCCCGACATATGGGTGTCCAAATCAGAAAGTTAGAGTGCACGGCTGAGTTTCTTTTGGGGCCAAGGTATACCTCAGTTAGGCTTGACCATTTGGATTTGGGACCCAGGAGGGGTTTCACATGGTATCTTGGTTATCAGTATTATTTCGGGTGTACTGTGTTTATGTGCTGGTAGATTGCTCATCTTTACATTCTATAAGGATATTGCTGTGAGTACCACAATTGCGTGTCTGGCGAACAATGTTACTTGTGTTGGGATGAATATAGTTTTGATTGGTCTACCAATCTCTTGCATGCCGGATTGCAAATTATGATGGTTTGGTCTCCAAATCTCAAGGTCATGGCAATGGTCTCATTGTTGGTAATTATCTTGAGGAGCCTGGAAATTTATCTTCAGTTTTTTGCTAGTTTTTATACAAGTGATTCAGAGCAGTATTGTATTGTACATGAACAACCTGTTGGTGTAGTATGCTTTCTGGTTTGTTCTAGCTTAGTTTTAAACTTCTAGCTTCAAGCTCTTTGTGGCTTGTGTCTGCTCCCAAGGTTTTTCAGGATGTCTATTGAGAGAAAATTGCACACAGTGAGCGTAAATGTCACCCAACATAATTTCACTCGTATTAATTTAGTGAATAGAGTTTTAATTATTTCGGGTTCGACCCATTCAAGACAGAATGTGTCTCTTAATTATACTCCCTTGTTACAGGGAAACACCCTTTGATTCCATTTATGAAGAAACCAATTGTGGATGTGTGTTTGTCTATTTGTTTTTGCGGTTGCACCCGGATATTTGAATGGGTTGCCTACGTACCCTTGGAGAGGGATCAAGCCATTTGTAGTTCAAGAATTCCAATGGGTGAATGACCCATTGGAAGGTATTGCTTTTTGGAATAAGAATAGTGTTTTGACGACTTTGGTGTAGGTGAACCAGGGATTCGATTTGTTTGGAAAGACTGTGACGTTTCCTGGTGTTTGGTGGAATTTGACTGATGAGGTCAAGGATTCAGATTGGATGAACCAGGGAGTCAGGGATTTTGTTTGGACTTGCAGTTGCATCTAGTGGGTCGCTAGATTGCCTACATACCCTCGAGGAGGAATCAAACCATTGTAGTTCTTGAGATTTGTATTTCTAGTATTGGGAGAATTTGACTGGAGTCAGTGATTCAATTTAGGACTGGCTGAAGTTAACTGGTGGAGTCAGAGATTATGTTTGGATTTGTGTGTGAATTTGACTGGTGGAGTCAGGGCTTCGATTTGAAATTGTGGTTGCATCTAGTGGGCCACTAGATTGCCTACGTACCCATTGTGGGATCAAACCATCCGTAGTTCATAAAAAATTGTATTTCTGATGTTTGTACCAACTTCTGGGTTCGACGGATGTATATATTTTGAACCCGTCAAATGTATTTCTTTTGGACATCCAATTTGGCAGAGTGTCCGCTGATCTGATCCGAGGACCCGATGTACTGAGATTTGCAGTGGGCCTTGATTTGGAATGGGCTTTGAGCTACAAATTAATCAGGCTCGAGCTTCTGAGGTGAATTGATTTGGACACTCATTGTGTTGAGCTTTTGAGGTTGGGCTCTGAGAGTCTAAGACTTGAAATGGGCTTCGCACTGCTTCGCTTTAGCTGTGAAGTTGTCGACAGCTAATATGGTGAGGCCCGAAACTTTGCATTGAAGATGTCTGACTTGACGATAGATATTTGATTTGGACCCATCGAAGCAAATGGTTTCACTTTGTGGTTTTAGGCTTTCCACATATTGGAGTATTGAAAACTAATGGATTGTAAGTCTTCATTAATCCATTAATTTCTTTTTCATTACATTTCTCACATTCATTGATAAACCCAATGCTTTTTCCCATGCACCAGCATCAAATTGACTTTTACAATTAATGTTCTTTGTAGCCCATAACTTGGCTTAGTTACCAAGGACCATTGTGGAAGGAATCTGACATCATTACCCCTTCTCTTTTTGTTCTGGAAAGCACACCATCGAACTAGAGTTGTTGCACTTTAGGTTTTGTTGTTTCCCTTGTTCGAAATGCTTCATGCTTCAGCTTTCAAGCTTAGTGTATTCCATTGCCATGTGGTCTCTTGTGGGCGTCATCATACTCCAGCACACCAAGAGGATGGCATATTTAATCTTCATTCTTGCAAGGCCACATGCATGACTTTTCTTTTCTTTTGTACTGACCATTCCTTTGACACACAATTGTTTAATTTTCCTTGCAGATTTTGACTTGGTGTTGAATTCCAACGCTGAATTAGTTTGCATTAGGTTTCATTCTTTAATTGCCAGGTTGTCCTACATGCAGAACCATTTTCTCTTCTTTGGTTCAATGGAAAATAAATGTGAGTCATTTGTTTAAGCTTGCGGGTCCGGTATTCTCAAAAGAAAGCTTGCATTAGCTGACGTTGAGTTCTTGAGCTTGCATTGAGTCTTGCAGGAAAGATTTGTCACAAGACCGTTGTTATTTCTGTCAATGGTAAGCAGTATGAACTCATTGTCGGCGTCAAGGGGTGATGATATAATCATCTAAATTTCTGATGGTCATGACCATCCATAACTTTGGTTGTTCGTGAACAACCTCTGTTATGTTTAAAGAGTGATGGCAACAGCGTCATTTTTTGTGGATTTAGCATTGAAATACGGCTGTTCATGAACAACCAAGTTTTCCAATGCATTAAACTTGCAACACCATTTCGGAGGAATTTTGAGCATTGAAACGAGGCCGTTCGTGAACAACCGTTTTGTTTCATTGCGTTAAGAATTTGAGAGCAACAACAATGTCATCTTGACGAAGAACTCTAATAACAGTGGTCGTTCATGAATGGCCTATTAGAGTTTTGGAGGCCATGAGACATAGAGGATCAATTGGAGAGGCTTCACAGGGAAGACAAATGTGTACCTGCAGCTTTCTTTCTTTGGTAGCTATTCTTCTCTGTTTCTTTTTGCTGCGTCTCCTCCTCTGCTTTGTACTTCTCTTGTTCTCTCTGTATTTCTTCTTGTTTTTTTTCTTTCTCTGTAGTGTTTTTCCTCCTTTTCTCTGATGCCCCCCATTGGTGCGTACACTCTCCTTTTTATAGGCAATTGAGAGGGAGTTGGTTTTTTGATCAGATGAGCTTGCGTTTAAATTTGAACACGGACGTTCAAGTTTCAATCTAAGTTGACCCAATCTTCATGTGCAATTAAAGCTCTTATCTCATTTGACCGACTCATGAATCCTCTGTTTTGATTGCATATAAATTTGAATACTTGTTGATAAGCTCTTATCCATTTCTTGTTGGCTTGCTGTTTGTATTCCTTTTGAGATAAGCATAGAGACCAATTAACCAATCACATCAAGAGGTGCAATTTAGTTTTGGCCTTCCTCCATATTTATCTCCTTTTGGTTTGAACGCTTCTGATCAATCAATTACATGAAATTGATTTGCTAATCTAGTGGCCAAATGAACTTACATATTTGTTGCTTTGGGCTCCAACTTTCATCGAACTAGACTTTTGTAGTTTTTTTTTTTTTTTTTTGTTTCAACAATGTCATTCTAAACTATTGTAATCGTTAAAAGTATCAATGAATTCACTTTTCAAAAAAAAAAAAAAAAGGCCAAGTAATCTAAGCTAGCATTCTAATTGCTAGCAAATAACACTCCACTCCAATAAGAAGTAACTTGACAAAATTAAATTCACCTAGATCCCATATACAAAACCCTATAGAGTACGTAGGAGGCCAACAACCTAGTCCAAGTTAGAGTCTAGAGTTGAGTCCACTTCCAATTAGCCTCCTAAAACACTATGGGCACCTAAGACCCTCTTTTGAGTTGTCCAAGTACTAAGGCCATCTCTAGCAGTGGGGGACTAAAATAGACCCAGGCTAAATTGTAGCCCCCAACAATCACTATTCAAGTAAATAGTAAGGGCTATAATTGTTATCATCTCCAACTCTTAGGGCAAGCAAATTTGTGGGCTCCATAATAAAATTAATTATAGATCTTGATCTCTCTATATTAAAGCAGATTTGTTATTTAGCTAGCAAATTCATGGGCTCCACTCCATGCCTTGAGGGTTATACAAAGGGCTAAAGGTAGTCCAACCCTTAGACCTATAGCCCCTCAAAATCTTTTTTGGTTTAGCTTTGTCCACCCATTAGAGATAAAAATCGTGGTTTTAAGGGCTAAATCCAGCCTATGGAGATGGTCTAAGGACACCACTCCTTGGCCTAACAGATTGATACCACCAGTCCAACCACGCAGCGAAGCTTCACACCTTCAGTGCATAGTTAACCTTTATTCAAAACGCAAGAAATCGACTACACGTCAAGCTGGAGTTCTGTATGTGGCAAACTCTATCTATCTGCCAATGTTGGACTCTGGTAAACTTCACCGTGTGTGACACCCATCAACACCAGTCTGTCGACTTCCGATGAACTACCATCTCCGACACCACCAAGGCATCGCCAACACATACACCACTTTAGCCTGCCAATAACACCGAACCAATGCTGATACCACGATAGTCTCATCATTAGGTTCAAGGTCGGGGTCGAAAACACCAAGCCACTGGGATCCCACATCCATATCCTGACAAGCATCTCATCCCATATTCGTCCTGATGGAATCAACTGCAAAAGAAGATTCGGGTTCAACCTAGATAGGGGTCAAAAACCAGAGAAAACGAACATGAAATCGTCAATGAACTGTTGTAAAAACGTTTCTCCGCCATGGTTGCTTGGAACAAAGTGAAGCAAAAGAAGAGACGAAGACACCCACACTCGATTTGTGTAACACTAAAGGTGCCAAAATAGATCTCCATCTGAGATGAAAGTAGGGGCTTAGTCACCTAATCTTGGAGAAATCATTTAGGGTTTTTGCCATTTGTGAGTATCAATTTTCTTTCCAAGTATCATTTAGCAAGTATTTCCGAAAAAAAATTAGTCATGTCGAGAATTAATTGTATTTTTGAACCCAACCCGAAGCTAGGTACCAATAGATATATTCATCGAAAGTCAGAATAGGCTATTACATACCCTTTCGCTGCCATCTACATACAGACAAAAAGATAGTGGTAGTACCCACAATGGTACATAGAAATAAACCTAGTCATTAGACATGTCATGAACTCATGAACGTAGATATAGCGAACATCCTCATTTGGTACTACTCTAAAGGCGCTAGAGGAACATAGAGTGTGCACAAAAAATTAGCTTCCTAATACAAGGAATTTATTGTAATTAGACTAACTAAAAACATAAAGATTGGTCTAGGGAAAAAACTCTAGCCCAAAATACTGCAGTCTAAAGTAGCCCAAGAAGAAAGTCCACTCAAGGCCCAGCAGGCTTGGCTTGGCACCACTCCAGCCATCACCTCCAGACCACCAAACTTCTAGCGCAACTCTGCCCCGGTGCCTGCTCCGCCATGCCCGAGTTTGCCATAGTCCTCCAAGACTGAAACCCGACGAACCACGCCGCTACACGAAAACACAATGAAACCAAGCCGCCACAAGATGCATCACCACGAACCAGTCTCGATTTCACCATCCCCGATCGACACAGCCACCCGATTTCGAATCGCATCGTCGATCCAAGCCTCCATCAACACAAGATCGGCCGCCTCGCAGAGATCACCTGCCGGAAACACGAAAACCAAACTGCACCTACCAAAAAACTTGAGCAACCCAATCAAAGGACTACTTGAACAGCCCATTCAGTCCCCATCCGCAGCAGAACCACATGACATCGGCTAGGCCAAGGCCATTCTAGCTGCCAGAGTCGCAGCCGAGTTATTAGGGTTTCTCTCAAAGGGAGAGAGTTCTGAAGAAGAACTCTCCTAGAAATAGAGAGTCAAAAACAATTGGCTAGCTTTTGAAGATAAGAATTCGAGAATTAATTGTATAGTCGGTCATCTATTTATTTTTTTCAAGTTGATGAAATTTTTTGTATATTTGTAAAGAAAACAAAAGGAAGAACAAAGTAGTGAGGGATGGGAAGAAGGCTGAAATCCATCCAATACTAATAGAATGACCAATAATCAAATGTGATCGAAGTAACAAAAGAAATCCAAAAGAATTCCACAAATAAATAGACACATTTTAGCTTAATATGCACCTTATTCCTTGTGGGGTATCGAACTATCGATCCGGCAAGTGAAATTGGTGAGGCCTGTCCCTCCTCTTTAGTTTTTCTTCAGATTCTTAATTAAGGTGGAGCTCCGGCCTTATAGCTATTCATCATTCGAAGTTTTGTAACCCTTCTTTATATAAGCACTTACAAACTCGATTTTAAGTAAAACTTGTGATAAATCGGTATTTTTGGGATATGAGATAACCGCAACTGTTTCATCTTCAATTATATCATGCAAAGAACCAGGCAAATGCAAAAAAAATTATTAGAGGTAGTCAGGTAGATCTAAAGTATAAATAGTTTTGAGACTTCGATTTTCTAATAATGCTCTTTGCTCGTTTCAAAAAAAAAAAAAAAAGCTCTTTGCTATGATATATAAAAAAGTTGGATATGTATATAGCTGTTAGTTTAACAGAATTAATTAATAGATACATTAACAACTTACTTTGAAAAAACTTCATGACACAACAACATTTTTTCTGCTTGGGAGAGTTTTTAATGAGAACCACTAAAATAAGGACTTCATAAGAACTTTCATATCAATGGTTGGGAGACCCACTTTTCAATTACATTACGTCAAATCAATGGTTAAATATTTATGTATGCATGAGTAGATCACTTCTGAAAATTTTCTTCCAATTGCTAATTGTTAAGAAAACTGAGTATCACAAGAAAGCCCTCATAAAGTCCTCATTTTAGTGGTCCTCATTAAAAGCTCTCCCTTCTGTGCTTATCATTATAAATCATAAATTGGGGTTGAAAATAAGATTGAGAAGGATATGTGGAAGATAGAGGAAATTCTACGGTATATTAATGTATATAGAACATTAGATTTGATATAGAGGTAGATTGACTTCATGTATAAGTAGACTACGTTGACTTGATCTCAATGGAGTCTACCTCCATATCAAGCTAACCTACGTACATTTGTATCGAATTAGTCTACTTAATATATTACTATATTAATGTATCATAAATAAATCTGAAAAATGGTACTTAATTAATTTGAAGTTGAAGGTGAATCCTCTCAAAGTCACATGAATGATGCAATGAGACAATGAGTCTCTGGATTTGGTACTAACAAACTTTACGTCCAAGTCGAATACTAATTATAGTCCCGTGGATAATGCCATACAAAACAAAGCTTAGTTCAACAATATTTATTCTTTGTTGGACGGTATACATAAGAAGCTATGGTAAAAGAGCAATAACTTGCGTGCACACAAGTACCTAATAATCAATAGACCAAATATTCTTTAGGTACTTTGGAAATCATTCTTTCACTTTGCAACGTTGGATTGCATACATGAACTCAAAATCAAAATCGCATCAATGTATATGCTGTAGAGTGTAGACTAGCTAGAGCAACTTGAAAATACTTGAAACTAGTGTATCACTACATGCATGGAATACTCAAAGTTGTGACTTTGATTTATAATGTATGTGAATATTCAAGTTTTGACTTACGTATAATTTTTATATAATATAATGATTATTTTAATTCTAATTTATATATATATAATCTCACATGTTATTTCGAAATACATACATATATACACAAATAATAGTATTTATCAATCTCACAAATCTTATTAGGGAGCAACATGAATCATATGGTCGGAACTCATTTGTCCACTTTGGCTATTACTAACAAATCTTCACTTTACTCATGTTATTATTAAAATATTTTCTAAATTATTTAAAGATTATACTTACAACATGGATAGACAATACTCTTGATATTATTCAAGATGTTTTAGTGGAAGATAGTTGTAATATTTTACAAGATTCAGACTTTATGTCCCCCCTCATTGTACTATCCAAACAGTATTAATAGTAATACAATAGGGAGGAGCACCACTACTCCAACCTAACGGGTGCACCTTGCCTGCTTTAAAAAAAAAAATTTAAAGGGCGGGCAAAATATTGTTTAGTCCCTATAGTTATAGGGTCTCAACGTTTCAGTCTCTGACGTTTCAATTTCACCTAAAAACTCCCTAAACTCTTAAATTTCACCCAATTGGTCCTTGCCGTCAACTTTCTGTCAAAAACTCCGTCATCTTGCTGACGTGACACTCATTCTATAGTAAAATGACAATTTTACCCTCACTGACCCAAAAAAATTCTCTTTTTTTTTGTTATTTTTTTTAACTCTCTTTTCATTTTTTTTTAACTCTCTTTTCTTTCTTTCTTTTTTTAACTCTTTTTTCTCAATTTTTTTAATTTGTTCTCTTTTTTTTTCCTACTATTTTTGTTAACTCTTTTTTCTAAATTTTTTTTAAATTTTTTTTAATTATATTTCTTTCTCTTTTCTTTTTACCTCTTCCACCTCTCTCCTTTTCAGTAGACCTGTAAATGGACCGGATTTAGATCGGATCGACCTAAATCCAAATCCGTTTACTTAAAAAAAAATTCGATCCAAACCCGCTTGGTTAACCCGGTGGATCATTGATAGCTCGATCCAAATCTGTATCCGCCGGATTAACGGATACCCGATCCGCTAATCCTACCCGTTTATTAATTTCAAATGTTTTAAAAATTTTATAGTAATATTAAATTTATATCATGATACCTCATAAGATATTAATAAAATATTAAAACAACTACAAAAAAGGGTGATTGGGAGGGGTGGTGGTGCTTGCTGGCATGACGGAGATGATGGATGGATGGTGGAATGGCCAGCACTTGCTCGGAGCGGCGGGCAAGCCAACGGTGGTGGGCCGGCAAGGTTTTGGCTTGGGTTTGCAGTGAAGATGAGGATGGAGACGAGAGAGGGGAAGAAGAAGAGGTTAAAAGAAAAGAGAGT
>BDJD01002248.1:80565-123738 GCA_002564525.1 Rosa multiflora
TGCAAAAAAAAAAAAAAAAGATCTCTCACTCGAAGGGCCCTAACATATATATTAAAGAGTGGTTATGACTAAATTGAAAGTCTTTCAAGAATTTTCTAGTCAAAGCATAATATTTCGATTAATTTACCAAAGGGAAATTGCAATTAACATGCAAAAGTTAGGCCGATTTCCGCATATACTTTAGACACTGACAAATCCTAATAAATTCGAATGAAGATTACACACAAAATCAAATACAACAATAGATTTTGTTTCTATAGAAGTGTACGTTTTGCACACCAATTAACTTTCGCCTAAAAGAATATATAAAAATCAGAAAGGATTGAAAAACAAAAGACACAATTCTCTTCCAAATCATGGAGAATAAAAATTGAAAATAAAAAAACAATGCAATATGCAAATTAGCTTCACGTGTGCTCGATGTTGTCTGATTAAGCCCTCATTATAAGGTAAAATGGAGAATCAATAACATTTTCTAATGCCATACAATATTTCTCATCTTCTAATGACGAAAGAGTACACTACGATGAAAATCAACACTCCTATATAAAGAAGAGGGAGTATTCAGAGCACCGCCATGCACTTGCACCAACACAAATAAATGGTTAGATTGATATCAAGGGTTGAGATTATTTTATAAGGGTTGGGTCACTTGCACCGTCGGTGCATAAAATAATTTCCATATAAAGAAATCCTTTGTAATGAGAAGCTACTACTGTTTGGAAATTATAATCTCTCACTAATGTTAATGTAAGATTCCTCCTTGACCTCTTTGATATGGCCAAAACTGTGTGGGAAAGCTGAAACAAATACTAATAATATAACTATCAAATGGTCTAAAAATTCTCGGTATTGATCACAGATGCTTCCACAATACAAATCTACCTATAAAAATTCCTCAAAAACATGTATGTTTTTGAAAATCCTAATCTCAATTTCCGAGGAAGGTTGACATTAACTGATCGATCCAAAACCCTCAGATCACTTACTTAATTAATTAATCAAAATATTAATCCCCCCATGCATCTTAATTAATGATATGATCATGAAGTTCATCGATTGCCACACAAGAAGAAATTGTCAGTCTTCTATGCTGTTCCGTGTTGGTCGCCGCAACAACGTTCTCAGTTTTAAGTTAATTAATCAACACAAACCAATTAACAAATTATTAGGTGTTTAATTAATTACTACATTGCTTCCAATACTGTCTGTCAGAAACCCTAGGAAAAACCAATTCATTATGTATTATGATAATTAATTACTATTGCATGCCCCAACCCCAAAACAAATTCTTCTTCTATACATTATACCCCACTTCATTACAAAACTTGGCAAATCTAGGCTGCAGACACTTCGTTTGACTTGGGAAACTTGAGAAATTCGAAGTATGAGCTTTCATGTGGGGTAAAAACATTGATGTAACTTTCCCACCAAAATCCTTGTGCTATACATTTCCTTCGTTGTTGTTGATCTCAAGGTAGGGTTTCTTTGTCTTTCTAATGAGTAACCTTGGGGATTTCCACCTTGAGATAGTTTGGTACAATGCTTAATAGTGTGGAGTATACTAAGCTAACTCAACCTTCAAGGGCACACAATGCCATAGGGAAGGTCCCTCAAAAGAAAAAATTTATAGGGAAAGACCGGAAAGTAATGTACGTATTCCCATATTTGAGGCTATATATTCATGACCAGGTCAACCACTAACCTTGGGGCTTCGAGTTGATCAGAAAAACTTGGCCAGTGAACCGACAAATCAAGAAATTGATTTTGGATGATTGATTCAATTGAACTTGAACCCACTAGCAATAATCAAAGCAAATTCTATAATTTTTATCCCCTAAAAAAAAAAATTGTACAGACCCTATTATAACAACACGTCCTAAACATTTCTTGTTTTAAAATTTTAATTTTCTTACCTTGAGTGGAAGAACTGAATTGGGACATTCCTTAACATTATCGTACAGAGAAGATGATAGTCAATAGAAGATTTTGAATTAATGAGCCTCATAAGCAAAGTAAACGAAATTGCAGTGCCATGGTTTTAGTAAGCGGATCGAGCCTAGCTCGTTGGTACGAAGATGAGGTGGTCGGTTCATTGGAACTAGGCCAAGTTAACTGACTAACCGCTGAGGGTATATAGGTGGATCGAGCCCTTTGATCATAAGGCAATGGTGGTACTGAGGTTGGGGGTAAGCTTGTTATGCTCGGGCTTAAAATTACGATGGATGGACTTTTCCTTGGTTACGTATACTTCAGCTATTGAGTGCAAGTGTTTGGTATAGAACAAGTCAACAAGATAACTATCGGTTCGGTTGTGTAATCGGCCTTGGTTTTTTTTCCTTCAATTTTTGTTGCTTATGAATCATTGTGCACTTCAATCCCTTGAAGGTTGTTATTTAATTTGCTGAAAAAATCCGTTAAGTCGTATAGACATGGTGTTTTGTTGCTCCAGCTACTCCAAATCTTGATTTTGTGTAATACACTGGCTTGGCATAGTACGGTCTTTGAATATATATTTTGTTTCTCCCAAAAGATTCCTAGAAGTTATTACTTCTTCTATAATTTTGTTTATGATAATATTTATGTATTATATATATATATAATACATCAACAATTGAGAATTACAACTAGTTTTCTGTAAGTCGAACTCACAATCTCTTATTTACTAAGGGACATGTGTATCATATAATTGAAAAATTAAAATGAAAAAAAAAAGTATATACAAAGCATGGAGAAGTCTCCTTCTTTGCTTCTCAGCTTTTCGATCATTTCAGGCCTCCCGAACTAGTGACCTAACTCTTTTCCTCATTGAAGAACTATTTACTCTCTCTCTCTCTTTGAAATGGAAGCTCCTATGATACTTTTAAAATTCAATTCAATAGTGAATTAAGCTTTTAAGTGTTCTTACATATAGGGAAGGTAAATTGCTATCTTTTGTACAAATTCAGTCATTTTTTGAATGAAATGGCGCTTCTTATATAAAAATAAAAATAAAAAATAACATGGATTTTTTTAGCTTATCTCCTACATCAATTGAATGTCATTTTTTTTCTATTTCTAAATTCATTAACCACTATGCTATGGACCCCCATCCTTATTGGGCTTTATGGGTCATGGTTTATGAATGTGTTGGTTGGTTGAGAGTTGACAGTCTGTTAAGGAAAGAAGGAGTACTTGTCCAATTGAAAAGAAGAAATTTGTAAAATAAAACAAAAGTTTTAATGACAAGGGGTGGGGGACCCTAATTTGTAGAGACCCATGGATGGGTGACTTAACCAGAAACAAAGTTTCATAACAAAGGTAACACATACCGATGTTTATAGGCAGTGCTTAAAGGTATTAAAAGCTTTGCATCATCTTTCAATATGCCCAAGATAAATGATTCTACTTTTTTCATGAAAAGAAGAAAAGAAAAGGAAAAAATTATACCTTTGTTTCTCACAAGAAATGGAACTGTATCTTTGTTAAGCTTTCAACCTTATATCCAACAACCAGCCCTTTTGGTCCAAGAATAGAGTTGAATTACTTACTTGACTAACTAAATTGATAACAATTAGTTTAATGAGTTAAAAAAAAATTATTTTCACTAAACTTATGTGTAGATGTATATCTCAAGTTTTTAACCTTGTCAAATGTTATCTCTACAAAAAAACCTCCAATATCCTTACTGGAACATCAATGACTAATCAACGATTACTATTGAATATATAGTTGCATTTATTGTGTATGTATGATCACAACTAAATATCTTAAAATTTTTGTAATTTTCACTAATGTTAAATAGAGATGATAACAAACGATTTAGAAGATAAATGATATGCAATTATATGGTGACTCATGTATGCAAAATTTTTTAATGCTCCAATTTAAGAACCGTACGTAGTAAGACCCTTTATAATATATATATTATATGCCATATAATTAGACATCCTAATCAAGGAATTTCAAATAAAGTCAAAAGGTTATACCAACTTTTGCTTTGTTTTGGGAAACACCTAAGCTCATTCAAACGATTAGATTTGATTAATTCATAAGTGGGCTAGTTTACCGACAAAAAGAGGTCTTAGATGAGAAATTATTCAACATATGGCCCTAAACTCAATGGCCAGATTCTAATTAATAACACGGAGAAACCTCACTGGCCTTGAGATTTTTTTAATTTTTTTTACTCAAGATATATAGGTGGTAATTCTTGTCACTATTTGTATGTACTATGGAAATGTATGATCTGCTTCTCTCGACCAATAATGATCTTTGATTTAGCGGTTTCCACAATGTCCCAATTTGATTTGACAAAATCCCCGCCAGGTTTGATCATGATACACATTAGGTACTATTATTGATTGTTGGTCCTGACCTAGCTAGCTCTCGAATTATATGTATACCTTTTGATACTTTTTAACGTTTGTTTCCCTGGCTAGGAAGGTACGTCGAGCTACACAATGGATTTATGTTGTTAATGACATAGCATTCGGGACCAAAATGTATGAGGAACATTATTTTCTTACGAAGAAATTATAAATTTTACCGATTTATAGTGTACTTAATTAAATTTTTATTTTGAATATATTAATTCAAACAAAATCTAATGGTAAAAAACAAAACAGCTCAACTTAAAAATAATTATTTCCACTCTTGGATGTATTTCTATCATTAGATTTATATCCAGTAGGTGGTTGAACGTAATTTCCTTCGTCAGTACTGACTATGTGAACACCATTGTGTAGTGGTCTAGTGGATATATGTCATATTTATCTCATCTAAAATTATCACATATAAACAAGATAATTAATAACTAAAAACATCAAATCCACAATCATTTCAGATCATGATTGCTTCAGGAGTTGGTAATTATCTGAAATAAGATTGGTTCTCAAGCGGCTTATGGACAAGGAGTGGGCTCCTATTTGTTTGCTAGGAAGTAGCGTTTTGTTGATACCACAATTGCGTGATTGGTTAATAGGAGGCTAGAATATGAGTTTGCCCTAGGAGACACAGAGTTGTTCTTTGTACTATAAGCTCGCTTATGGCGAGCTCTAAACAGTTTTGTAATGGGTTTGCATTTGCTTGGTAGAGTTTGAGACTTTTCCGTTCCCATTCAAGTGTATGTTAGACTCTATACCATAATTATGGCTATTGAATCTGATGAAATCAATATCCTGTTAAAAAAATAAAAATAGAACATCAAATCCACGTAAGTTGTATGCAATTTAAGTTAATGAAATTTATAGCAGGATATATGAGAAGTAGTACTGTAGAGTGTAGTAGTGTGATGGAAACAAAGAGTGTGAAAAGCAAATTACTAGTTACCTAATTTCTTAATTTATTATTTTTATTTTGTTTTCAACAAAAGAAGAGAGGATTTTTAGTTTTGGTGTAGTGGCATAGTCTTGCTTTCATGAGTGGGAAGTTGTGACTTGTGAGTTCTAGTTGTAACATTTAAGTTGTTTATCTGATAAAAAAAAAAAAAAAAAACTTGAGGCTGGGATTAACATCCTGTTGGAGAGCATCCCAAATTATACGTGCGTGAGCTATATAGAGCCAAGACGTAGCTTGACCATAAAAAAACACACACACTTAGTATCGTAACATCTCTATAAAATACTATTGTTAGGACTATAGAAAATTATTACTTTATATGAGTTATTATTATATTAACAAATAAATATTTATTTATTTAAAAAGAGTTGTGTGTTTTTCCTCATTGAATAATATAACTTAGTGTAAGTTTCGTATTCAGTACAAGTGAATACGAAACTTACAGTCAGGAGGACTCTGGTTGGTGATTTAGTGTCGACACAAGTGAGTTGTCTAGTTTTAGAGTTCTTACTGGCTGGACGAGAGGTGAGATGTTAAGGATTTACTGCTCTTGCGCTTGTTGTCTTTGTCATACAGTTGTAGTGCAAGTTTAGAGTCAATATATAGGTTTCCAGTGGGAAGTCTAGTGGTCATTTCTGAGCAAGAGATGTCGCCCAAAACTCGTTGTAAGCAGTTCATTATTAATGAAGTTCTTATTTGATCCAAAAAAAAAAAAAGTTTCGTATTCATAGATGGATGTTCCTAGTTACGTGAAGCCATTTTTGGTGCACACTATAGAAATGTGATGAAAATTTAGCACCTTTAGAATTATCCCAGTGAAAATGATACAGTGATGGAATCACTTTCTGATGAAGAGATTATTGAAATGGTAATGAATACATCTACCCAAGATGATCAGAATGTCCTCTACCAACTGTTTCTCTAAAAGAGGCATTTCAAGCAGTAACTACTTGTTACAAAAAAAGAAATGAAAAATAAAAAGTATACAATTATACTGCATGCACTGCAAGAAGTCAAAGATGATGTTTAATTCAATTTAGATACAAGGCAAAACAAATGACTATAGAAGGCATATTTTGAGAAATAGCTAAATTGAAAAACTAGAAGTTGTAAAAAAAAAAATTTGTCTAAAGTTCTTTAATATGTATTATTAATTTTTATGTGCTGTTTATTTTATTTTATTTAATAAATTATTAATATTTTTATTGTACTATATTTTTATGTATTTCATCAATCATTAATTTATATATTGGATGGGCCATAAAGGAATTCTAAAAATATTATTTTCTTATGCGTTTAGCGAGCTTATTTTAGTACATTGGTTCGAGTTAAGAGTGAAATAATTTATTATTTAATCAAAATTATTAATTTATCAAACATTCATTTATCGAAACTTTACTGTATATGGATAAAGTTATAATGAGAGAAGTGATTTAAGAAAATTTTAAGGTGGAACTGAATCAAGATTTTTTTTAATTATTATTTTTTATTCTGAATGACAATGTAACTCCCCACCCCACCTCTGATGTCAGTGAGATTTGAACTCATGACTTCCACGGTATTAGTTAGGCTAGCTAGCTAACTAACATGCCAAGATTTACCGACGAATCAAGATCTTAATGTCTTTGGATCGATTACATGTCATTAACAGAATAGTCCTCCTTCTATTCAATAAGAAAAATCCCTCTCAAAATGCGAACATAATTAATTCCTACATATTCTGTTAAAAAAGAATTATGACTTAATTAGCAAGTTAACTAATAGTTTGATAATTACAACATATAATATATATAACGTAACAAAATCTCAAGTTGATTGGTAAAAGAACATACATTTTGGTTAGAAAGTACATTGTGTAGTTGTACGCCAGACATACCCTGTGGTTCGATGTCACAGAATGTTACACAAGGTGGTAAGATGTGAGACTTTGTAAATTTGGGACTCTATCTGTCTCCCAAATTATTTGACTCTCCCATTCTTTTACTTTTAACCCCTTTGCTTCTGCCCTAAACACATAAGTTGTCTCCATGGTTACCTACACGTGGGTCGTGGCCAGAGCGCAAGGGGCTACTGTGAAACGACGTAATTACCCTTCTGAAGCCACATTCTCTTTCTTCCATAGATGGAGATGGTAAATTGGACTTTCCCACTGCCCCTCACATATATGGAACTTGGAAAGGGACCATGCCCTACACTACCTACAACTAACTGCCCACAACCATGTACTACCCTAGAGAAATTATTTCTCCTGTTAAATTAAATGGGAATGTTGGGTTTTGCTTAAACGCTTTAAAGTTAAACGACGAAGAATGATGCCATTTGTGGAAATTAAAGCTTCATCGTAATAATGATTATGACTAATGAGTACTGTAAAGTAGTTCATTTGTCTTTCCCATTGGAAGGGAAATGAACTTTCTGAAGAACTTTCTATTCCGATGTTTGGTAATGTAAGGAAAGTTATCCGGAAAGTTGTTAAAAAGTATGTAATTAATGGAATAAAATAATATGTTGTGAGTAATAAATGCAAGGAAAGAAGGGGGAAAGTGATTCCTTTGGAGTATGGAATGAACCATTTTCCCCCTATTTTCCTTTGCTTCAGGAAAGTATTTCCTTTCCTTTTGCATCCCAAACACAGGAAAGGAAAGTTTACTTTCCGGATGCTTACTTTCCGCGAACCAAACGAGGCTACGGTCATATATGCGGAAATTAATTAGTGTTCAGTTTTTTTTTTTTTTTTTTGAGATAATAAATAATCTATTAATAACCAAACAGGTTACAAAATTTCAGACTTTCAACGAGAGAGACTTATATGAGCTAAAAAAACTCAACCCCACCCAAATTAACCTATAACCAGATCTATGTATAACGATACAACCCCGCTATCAACATTAAGATGAACTGTTTCCACCCGTTCGGACACCGCGTCCCAAAACAGCCAGACCACGTGTAAGGGTGATTCACCATCACCCTGAACTACATATGTAAATGGTCCAAACTGAAGGATTTTGACTATCAAAATCTCAAACACAACGAAAACTGGAATGGATTATTACTGAATGTGTCTGCACTTAGAAATCTGAAATGTTAGATCTTAATCAACTCAATCTATCCAACATAAATCAAATAGCTATTTGCCAAAACAAAATATCTATATTTTCACAATCACCAAATGCTGCAGCAAAAATAAAAACTTATGAATAATACCATACTTCCCATAACAGATTTCCTAAATAAATTAGGTCTTCTACATATAAATCCTGTACCAACACACATTACTTGATTAGAAGCATATTAAGTTCCCCAATACAACATGGAATACAAATACAATTTCCTTATCATTGCAGGGATAGAATTAGCTATGCAATCTCGGCTATTTCATTTAACAGTAACTATATACAACTGTTTAAATCATAATGTGATTAATGTAAGTCCAATTCTTACATTCTCCCACTTGAACTACATTAATCACTCAATTGCATATAATTAGAATGATGAAATAACCATACCACTCAAACTTTTAACAAAAATAAAACTTAATTAGTGTTGAGTTATATTTGATATACATGTTTAATTTAGACCAACGAGACATTATTAAAAATATTCAGACTTGTTTGTATCCTAATGATGGTTGGATTCAATCAGAAGGGCCAGAAAAACGGACTGGGGGATTTCTAGGTATTAAAAAGGAAAACTATTCATTTTAGGGTTTGTATAGAAAAGGGAGCATATGAGGTTTTTTTTTTTTTTAGTTCAAAGACTGTATTTGTGGGTTAGAAAAAGGTTGATTTGTTGATGGGAATATATATGCACACGTTAAAGCTAATTTTACAGTCAAATTTTTTTAGCTCTCTTTTTCCTTTCTCCTCTAAAGAAAAAGCACACTTTTATACATAAAAAATCACAGATAAATACCACAAATCAATGTAAAATTTATTTTACAAATTAATAATATATTATTTTTCTAAAAAGAAAAAGAGAAAGAAACGAAAGAAAAAAACTAAAAAGGAAGCAAGTCATGAAGGATAAAAGGGTGTCAAAATTTATTTACTTTTTTCCTATCTAGCTAGCTTTCTCTTCTCCCTCCTTTAATTATGATTAACTTTTTTTTCTACCCTAGCTAGTAGTACCCTACCCCCACGTCCACAAAAGAAACACCTTCTTCTCTTCTCTTCTCTCTCCTTCTTTTCTATAGCCCCTCAAGTGTCATTTTCTCACATATACTTCACACAAAAGAAACAACCATTCACTTCATTACCTTGTCATTTGTTCTCTCTCTCTCTCTCTCTCTCTCTCTCTCATCCCAATCTCCAATCTCTGCAACTATCCCTCAATTTGATCAAACTCATCTCCAAAAGACACCCAGAAATCTAGCTAACACCTGAAAATCCCTAACCCCCCATCAGCTCAGATCACCAAACAGTCCTTCCAGTTAACAGTGAAGCTAGTGCTGAAACAAGACGAAGGAGCTAGGAGATAGGAGTTAGAAGAGAAGAGAAACAAGGGCTTGTTTGGGTTGTAGAGATAATCAATCCAAGAAGCTTTAGATGGAGTTGTTCCCTGCACAGCCAGATTTGTCTCTGCAAATTAGCCCTCCAAACACCAAACCCACATCATCAGGTAGTTGGAGGAGAAGTGCAGAAGAAGAAGAGGCGGCCGAGGTGGATTTGGGGTTCTGGAAAAGAGCCTTAGACTCCAGAAACTCATCCATCTCCTCCGACACCTTCTCCGACCTCTCGCTATCGAATCCAACTCGCCTTTCTCATGATCAGTACTCCAACACCAACAGGATCAACCATTTCCATCACCAAAACCACTTCGGCCTCCAAAATGGCCATAATGGTAACACTAATGGTCTCCTTTTCCATGCCTTTCAGCAAAACCAGTTCCTAAACCCTCAACACCAACTCCATCATCACCAAAGGGTATTCGATCAACAGCACCAGCAAGAACAACAAGGAGGGTACCTAGGCCCAGAGCTTGGGTTCTTGAGACCCATAAGAGGAATTCCAGTGTACCAGAACCCTCCTCCATCAAATCCTCATCTTCATCACCATCATCCTCCTCCTAATTTGTTCCCATTTTCTGCACAAAATATTAAGCCTAATCTAAATTTGGACGCTACCGCTACTTCTCTATCCTCATCCAACAGTACATTAAGCTCACCCTCCAGTAACCCATTTCTCCGGTCTAGGTTCTTGTCCCGTTTTCCTGCCAAACGTAGCATGAGAGCCCCTCGGATGCGGTGGACTACCACTCTACACGCTCGATTCGTTCACGCCGTTGAGCTGTTGGGTGGCCATGAAAGTAAGTCACTGATGGATTGAGCTAACTCGTTTTTCTTAATTATTTCCACTTACACCAAAGTCATGAGCTTCATTGAAAATGGAAAACAAGTTGACTTATGATCTTTTCCACCATATATTCTTTTCTTTTCTAATTTCCTGATATATTTGTGGGTTTTTGTATATATGTATATATAATAGGGGCTACACCAAAGTCAGTTCTTGAGCTCATGGATGTGAAAGATCTCACCTTGGCACATGTTAAATCTCATCTGCAGGTGAGCTAGTTACTCTTCGTCATCACTTCTTTAACAATCTCACTTAAGTGATTGATTAACTCGATTAATTCTGTGTCTATTCTTATTCATTTTGCTTGTTGAAGTTGAGGTGGTACTTGTACTTGGTCTAATAATGGAGGGTAGCTAGATTTAAAGATGAGTTAATTTGCAGGTCTGCATTACTTAAATGCATATTACATATTACGTATATATAAACGTTCCAAATTCCGATGGTTTCTTTCTCTGAATAATCCTCAGCATTTGTTTTTCTTCTATAGCTAGATCTGATGGTTTCTGGCTTCCTGCTGTTTCTGCTTCCTTCTGTTTCCGAAAGCTAATAAACAGCTTTTTGCTTGGAAGAATGAACCACCCAAGTAAAAGAAAAAATCAATGCCTCTATCTATGTATCGATCTTATCTTTCCTTCTAGCCTAGCAGTAGCAGCAGAGCAGAGAGAAACGAAGAGAGAGAAAGAGAGGACTGTTATGTATTGGTCTCAGAAATCGAGTAAGACAAAGCCCAAGAGAGGAAAAGAATTCAAAAACAAGTCGTAGGAGGAGCAAGCCAAGCCGATCAATCCCTGTTATATATAATAATACTAAAGAAAGATGAGAGAAAAAACAAAGGAGGGAAAAGTACAGAAAACACCATCATTTCTCAATGATATCTATCTATCTATGTTCCTCATATATCAGATTGTATTCCTGGGTTGGGTTAGGTTATTTGTGTAATCCCCAGTAGGCCAGTAGTCCTTCATATTTAACCATGGTTAACCTGACTCACATGCATAAATATATACATCCATGTATGCCTGCATGCACCATCATCATCTTCATCATCGTTCACATGCATGCATAAATGTTTTTGTCTGTACTTGAACTGTGTATCAGACCGACATGTCTACAAAAAAAGGAAACAACTAGCATTTACAATTATGATTTGATTAGTTTGTTATTTTAATAATGATCCTTCCATTATTGCAGATGTACCGGACGGTGAAAACTACCGATAAAGCAGCGGCAACTTCAGGTTAATATTAACCAATGCCTCTATTTTTTCCATTTCCCAAATTGTTTTGTAATTTGTTTCATATGTCATTTAGAAAAGAAATTGAATTAGGAAGACAAGGCATAAATATTAATGTGGGTTATATTCTTCTGGACGTGTATACAGGACAATCTGAACTGTATGAAAATGCATCATCAGGGGATACCACTGAAGATATAATGTTCGACAATATTAATCAGAACCCAACAAGGTCTTCCGAGCAGGGAAGACCAAATCATGCTCAAGATAAGGAGTACTATGGTGGCCTATGGAGCAATTCTTCAAGGTATTATACACTCCTACCTAGTAATACTACTTAATTGTAGCCCCTTCCACTAAGAAGTTGGGTTCCCCATTTCTGAATAAATGGAGTATATAGATTGTGGAACCTACGTCTATAGGCATTGTAATTTGGTGATTAAAATCGTTTACTTCTAATGAAGTCTGTCATTTCAAAGTAAATGTACCTTTGTAAAAACAAAACTCCAAAATCAAAATTTCTTTAAATATGATGATTAACTCTATTGCATTTCAATATGGGATGTTCTATTTTGATTCACGTACTGATTTGCGTTTCTATCATCTCCATTTCTGAATAAATGGAGTATATAGATTGTGGAACCTACGTCTATAGGCATTGTAATTTGGTGATTAAAATCGTTTACTTCTAATGAAGTCTGTCATTTCAAAGTAAATGTACCTTTGTAAAAACAAAACTCCAAAATCAAAATTTCTTTAAATATGATGATTAACTCTATTGCATTTCAATATGGGATGTTCTATTTTGATTCACGTACTGATTTGCGTTTCTATCATCAATCATGAATTGTTGTCTAACTTGTGGCGTCGAGTTATTAGTTTCCTTTCCAAAACAAATATGCATGGCTTTCTCTATCTCTATCTCACACACACTCACATATAGATATAGAAGACATAGTGCATGCAAGAAATCACAAAAAGAACAAGAGAAATGATGATTTCACTATATGCTATCTGCTTTGTTCTCTATCTGTCCACATACATGAACACAGAAGCTCCATGATGGGGTAATTATAATCTCTTCAAGTGGGTGGAAAGGCAGTAAAAAGAAACCCACTCCCACAAACACACCCTCCTATATTAGCTACATTGCATTCCAACACTCGACAAAATCAACCTCAAAGATGGACATATATACATCTCTTTCCTTTGGATTTTGTGGGGTCTGCAATTGGAAAACTTAGTGTACAAGATAAACCTTATATGATGGACCCATTAGTAGAGAAATCTATGAGTGCCAAAGCTATATGCCCTTTGAAGTTTGAAACTTATTCCTTGTATTCTGTTGCTTGCCATCACATGGGGGGTGGGCAAAGGGTTCAACTTTATTTCAATCACCACAAATTGTAAAGTGCATAGCACAAGATTATAAATAAACAAAACCAAAGACATTGAGTACTAAAAGATTGCTTTCTTTTCTTTTTATCAGTACTTGCTTTTTCTTCTGCATATTTGCATGGCTTCCACTGATAGAAAAAAAAAAAATTCTCTCAATGTGTTGGTCTTGTAGCAGAGAAGCTTGGTTGCATGGAAATAAACCAAAGGATGATTCTGCTGGAAATATGCCATCTCTTCTTGATGATGAGGTACTATTCCTAAAGTAACCTTGATCAATTTGAAAGTTAGTTCTAGCTATCAGTCTATCACTTTACACACACACACACACACACAATGTTATGTGCATGTCATGGGAATTAATGAACAAAGTAAAGGTAACTCCTTTCACCGAGTACCCAAACAAAGGTCATTCTGTTTTCATCTTTCTTCATCAGTCGTGCACATTACAGAGAAATACAAGGAAAAGGGAAAGGCTTTTCAAAAGCTGGCTCCCCTTAGAAATTGAAGGGTTAGTTCTTTCATTTTCACATGCCCCAGGTGAAATTCAAAAGAGTTGATCTTGTTTTGTAAAAAGCTTTGTTCTTTCAGATTTTCCATAGGAATTTCCTTTTCATAATATAATAAAACTAATTGCCCCTTTCAAAAAAATAAAAATAATAAAACTAATTAATTATAAAGGAAAACCTAACCCTAGCTAGCAGAATCAAAAAACCTAACCCATTTGACTCTCACCAAGCTCATAGGTTGACCATTTAATGTATATGCATTGTAGAATGAGATATATATATATATATATATATATATATTGTATAATTAGTCAAATGCATATCACATGAAGTCCCCAGTAAAACAATTAAATTTATATGAAAGAAAAAAGATGGGTATGAATACAGAATAATGTTTTGGAAGTAGCACAGTTGTGCAGGCTTTCTAGTGGGTACTGTTTCAAAGTTTCTCTTTCCTTTGATAAATATTCAATTATTCCCTGAAACCCCTGCGAGTCAAAATGTCCTTTGATTCCCATCCTCACAGTTTCACACACTTCTTACGCTACTTCTTCTTCTTCTGCAGCTCAGTTTTTATTTTGTTCAGTTTGTTGGGTTCTGCATAGATTCTTTGAAACTAAAAAAAATGCATGTGTTTGTTTCAGAAGGACATGATGGATCCCAAAGACTTAAGAAGCAACTTTGAGAGAATATCAGATGTAAGCTCCTCAACAAACCATTCAGGGACAAGCCCCATGAAGCCTAATTTGGAATTCACTTTGGGGAGAGGCCACATTAATTAATTAATTGATGATTGATTAAATCATCAAATTAATTGGTTTTTAATTTCATTAATTAACTACAGATGATTTGTGTCTCTGAATGGGAGCTACGGATGAAGACATGAGAGAATCGGGTACCCTTCTGAGAAAATCAGAGAGATGAAAAAAAAAGAAAAGAAAAAGAAAAGTAAAAGGAGAGCTAAAGAAAGACAAGGAGACAAGAAAGACAGAAAGCAACAAAGGAGAAAAGGGATGCATGGAGAAAAAAAAGAGAAAAGCATGTCCTTCAATTCCTATCAACCTCCTGTGAGATCCCAATCAACATTATATTATTCCATCCTAGCTAGTCTACGTAAATATATGAAATCTAATGTTCTTTTTTTGGCACTCAGAGAGAGAGAGAGAGAGAGATGAGACCTCTAAAAGTATGAAGTGATCCTTGGTAATTGTAATGGAGCACTTTACATTTTATGAAATATATTTATATTTTTACCACTCGAGCTCTCTATCTCTATCTCTATCACATGGTTTACACTTTATATACGCACAAAGGGTAATTGAGAATATAAACTTGTGAAAAGAGCAAGAGATAAAGACATGAAAAATGCAAACTCAAAAGGAGGATGGAAAAGGAAATTTCCGTAGACACTTTTCTTTTGTCATTTATAACTCCAATGACATCGTACATTGAAAAGAAAAGACGTTCTTAGCTAATTAATTACTAAACGAAGTTTACCATCCATCCAAGTGTATCTTTGGAATTATATACCATAAGAGAAGAAAATCTTTCAAGCTTATGTATCCTTGTTCTCTTTTTAGACACAGTAAAAGTATTTTGCTTTAGTCGAGAATTACCCTTTTTTAAATATATCACTTTGGTCACTCAACTGTTACTCTATCAATTATTTAAGTCACTTTGCTAAATCCTCTATTGAAATCTCAATTAAACAGATGATATTTTTGTAAATATTTATTTTTTAGAGGGTAAATTTATTAATTATCTCACTTTAGTCATATCTCCCAATCATTTCAGTTCAGACTTCTCAATTTTTCATGATTTCTTATATAAGTTTTGGTAGACTACAACTTTTCTTTGCTGTTGATTTAATGATATCAACTTCTATTTTTAAAAAAATATTTGTTCTTATGTCTAGGTAAGGTGTCAATTTTTTTTTCTTTCAAAAGTTTAGGTGTTTGTACTTTCTATATTGGGTATATTGCAAATAGCTGAAATCACTTATTTGATATCTCTTGTTGTGCCTCAAAAATTTGTGACATCATGTATGAATTTTGTTTTTTTTTAACATATTATCATCTTTCCATTAAGATAGTGATGGTGCTGTGTTGGGAGGTGTTTGCTCAAAGGTTGGGATTGTTCTGTCCCAACAGAATGTAGATGCTTTGGCATGCAAAGCTGCCGGACACTTAGTGCAGCAATATGAGCTTTCTCCGGTGAGCTTTGAATGTGATTGTCTAGGGGCAGTCAATGCTATTTCTTCTTCATGTGAGAATACCTCGATCTTGGGAAGGATCTATGATGATATTTCAAGTTGTTTGGAGACTTTACCAGGTTCAAGTTTTTCTTATATCTGTAGAGATGCTAACATGGTAGCCCATAAGCTGGCTAAGTTTGCACTAGTTTCAGATTTTAACTTGTATTGGAGTGGGTTTGTTCCCATGGAGATTAGTGGCTTCTTAGCCACGCTATGTACACAATAGTTCTATTTTCTCAATATAATCTGACTTCCTTTTTCAAAAAAAAAAAAAAAAACTTTCCATTAAGAAATGATCGTCTTTCCATTAAGAAAACTTATTTAGTGTCTTTTTGTACAATCATCCTTATAACTTATAAGTTGTGATTACTTTCCTAATAAAGTGGGATTATTTTGCATGGATAGTGGTGTTGTGACTAAGAAAATACATCCTCCCCAATTACTCAATTAGCGCCACAATAAGCCATACTAGTTCGTGCAATTAACAAGCGCTATATATTGCTATCCAAAATTCCAAATTCCTCACTCTGTACTTCCGAAACAGATGTGAAGAAGACACAATGATAAGAAGAGAGAGAAAAAGAGACTATATAATTGAGATCGAGTTAAGATAAATAATCAAGTTCCTTTCAATTATTTTGTTCTCTAGTCAGGTGCTTCACTATAGGATATGAAAATAATCAGTTCTTTAGGAAGTGTCCTATGCTAATGATGCAAGATAATTGTACTGGGGATCAGTAATGGGTCCATTAGCTTCAGCGACCATATTGATAGTTCATATAATCATATCTTGCAGCCTGGTGAAGTATTGATAATCCAAATTTCACTATATCATGCATTGAGTTTTGTTCTATTTATATAAAAAATGAAGATATATTGAAAATTTTCCACGATTACAATATAGATCGATATTGGCATTTGGAGAGACATACTTATTAGCTAGAATTGAATTAAAGAAAACCGAAAGTGGTTCTCATATACACTTAGGCCACGTTTGGTTCGCGGAAAGGAAGCATCAGGAAAGAAAGGAAAGGAAATCATTTCTTGAAATAAGGGAAAATAAGGGGGAAAGTGGTTCCTTCCAAATCTCAATCCCCCCCCCCCCTTCTTTCCTTACATTTATTACTCACAACATATTATTTTATTACATTATTTACAAACTTTTTAACAACTTTCCTGATAACTTTCCTTACGTTACCAAACATCGGAATAGAAAGTTGTTGGGAAATTTCATTTCTCTTCCCATGGGAAAGACAAATGAATTATTTTCCTTGCCGTGAACCAAATGAGGCTTTATGGTAGAGCGAGTACATCATTTAATGGTTTGATAATAAGAGGAATGAAGCACGCTCCTTAAAATTAAAAAATGAAAACTAAAATAATTACTAACCGATAAAAATTATCCTTATCCCATAACTAACTACATATTACCCCCCCCCTAAGTGTTTACAATTATGGAACACATAATACATCTTACACCATGAGACTCATAATAGAATGCGATCCTCATCGACCAGCATGCAAGGAAAGAGAAGTTGTAAAATGACTACGAGATTGGTGCAAAATAAAGTCAGTGACAAAGTCACAAAACGCAACACCCAATTCTGAGACCAATATCAAAGCCAGTGTGTGGCAACAAGAGCTCCTCTCTCTTCTCGACGTCATGATCTTCTTTCCCACAACCTTTAGTTTTCAACTTCAATTATATAGAATTTCTATATCTATCAACTATAAAGTATAAATTACTTCCATCTCAAGAAATACTAGTTTGTAATTAATTATGGGTTTGTAAGTATACTACTAATAGCTAGATTGAGTAATTCACAAAATATAATCTAATAACCAAAAGATGGAAAATCCAAAAGTAAAATGATCTTGAAGTTTTGAATTTAATATTGGTAAGACGGTCTATTACACAAAGTGACGTGAAATGCCACATTATATTAAGTTAAACAAGGCCTATAATCATTTTTCTAATTATATCGACATGCGGGTAATTTAATTGCATATACTCCATGTTGAAATTTGGCATAAAAGTAGTAACTGAGCAAGACCATCAGCTTACTTGGCCAGATATAATTTGAATCAAAAACACACTTCTTCGATTTTGGGGTTGGAATTGAAAGATCGATGCATTGAAAAAAGTAGTGAAGGACGAAGCTAGACGATTTGAATTGAATACATGGTGGTCCTTCTGATCAGTCTGGGACTGAGGACAATTAAATAAAGAGAATGGGTACAATTCGAAAGTAAGGAATAGTGTGTTACAGTGGAGAAATAATTAAAGGCTAGGGTTAGACAGATTCTGAAGCTACAAGCCTTGAGCTACGTACACAAACCCATTTCATTCATATCATTCAAGTCTTTCATTATAAATATTCACAGTGTGTTCATAGGGAAGGATGAAACCGATCGTCGTCCGTACTGTTGGGTGCTGCAGTGTTAACGTAATTATAAATCACCAGTAAACTCTCTCACTGCAGTAGCAGTAGTACTGTCAACGACGACAACACAAAATACGACACAATGCAGAATGTCAAATTATTTATTCATCATTACACTATCATGCATTCATCCTTGGTCTACGACTTTCTACGTGTCGCCATCTTGTCCCATCGATAAGGACGCCTCTGGGAACCCTGTCAGCCGTCAGATCTGCCTGCCTGCTTCGTCTGCCTCTCCTCCTCTGCTTAATTAGTGCCAAAGACCTAGGGTACCCGAGGGGGTCCATTTGAGAGTGACCTGTGAGAGAGGAGAGGGTGGGTCATTTCTTGACGGGCATTGTTTTCACCCTAAGAAATCGTTTGTCTAAATTTGCACAGAGAGAGTGAGAGAGAGAGGTCTTTGAGTAGCTGAAGGAGGAGAAAGAAGAAAGAGAAGAGAAGAGGGGCCTTAATTTGCTTGCATGAAAAAGTTGCAGTGACTCGCATGGTGACAGCTGGGTGCATCATATTTTGGCGCAACAAACCTAAGCTCAAATAGGGCAGTTGACAATACTTGACTAATCACACTGTCCTATACTCTCAATCGTACTTCGATCACCATTAATAATAACTTGCATTTTTTTTTTTGTTGTATTGAGATGGTGACATCAATTCGTGTTTTTCTTTGTGTTCATATAGCCTATTAAACAAAAGATTTGATCTTCCATTTTTAGCGTATTTGAGTTTTTCATTTGCTTTCCGAGAACACCCTTCAAGGCCTCAACTGATAAATCATTTTTCAAATTGGTTATATTTTTTTGTCCTTTTTTTTATAGCTATAGTGTATTCATGACTAAAGCAACATGGTTTTGTAGATTAGGGTTGATGACAAAAAAAAAAAGGCTATTGGTTTACTTTCAGTGTTTATGATTCACATTAAAACCGATATGGAGGAGCTGATTAAAATCGATAAGGTCACTCTAACTTCGTGCATGCCTTCATGTACTTGCAACTATTTTCTGTTTCTTTTGCTTGTTGACCGACTTATTTTCTTAGTTTAGTTCTTAATTTTGACTCTCATCAACAAAATCTATCCCATTTTAACAATAATGTTTCGCTTTGCTGTGACCTGTTGGTAAATTATAATTCTAACATTGTAAAGGTCATGGGTTCGATTCTTACTGACATATGTAAGGGTGGGGTGGGCTAAGGGTTTTAAAAAAAAAAAAAAAACAATAATGTTTCGCTTTGCTTGTAAAGAAAATGAACAAAAATAGATAATTTCTATAATTGGGGGAAAATAATAGGTAGCCTCATTGAAAAGTAGCATATCACATGCATGTAAAAGGATATTTTGACAAATAAAAGTGCCAAGAAAAACAAAGAAAAGGGAGGAAGCTAACAAGGAAAGACAGAAGAAGGCCAAACAGAAACACCACTCATTCATTCATTCATGTTCATCATACAGATGCTTACAAGTTTTAACGACACAACGCATAATGAGGCGAGATTCCCGCGGGAGCCAATAGAATTGGTTTGGGTTTCTCTCGTTTTTATTATTATTTATGTTTTTTATAATTAAACAAAAAGCATAATAAAAATTCAACTATTATACCTCGCACGTGTAGACGGACGTGACGTGTCATGGACTCATGGGTGGTCCTCAAAGGGATACGGTCAAAGTGATAGAGCGTGTGTCAGCGACGGCCAATAGGATTTAGAGAGAGAAAGTATGGCGCGGGGGCCGAGGGCGAAATCATTTTGCAATCTATTGCTTTATGATTGACACCTCGCTGACCGCACTGTCGTTTTAGCGAAAAATGGCAGCTTTGTCCTTTCACATCTTATTTTACGGGCAGCTCGGGCAACCAGGATGTGATAGCGACCATACCCTTCCCCTCTTATTCATTGCAGTCCCGTCTTTGTCTGCCCGGCTTTCAAGGCGGGCTACTCTTAACCTAATTCCTTTTCTTTTTTTATATTTTCTATTTATAAAAATAAAAGGAGAAGTTTTAAATACATCTCTTTAATTACTTAATACACCTTACTCAATATATCTACATATTTAATTTCTCATTCTAACATTTACTAAATACACAACTCAAATTACGTAAAATATTCTTAAACTAAAAAAATCATGAAATACACTATTATTTAACTACATTAAGGCTACTATTTAATTTGATTAGTATATATAATTGACCATAGTAATTACTTGTGTTAGTTATTGGGAAATCCATGAGGATTCATTAATGTTCCCTTCAAAGTTCAAATAACATTGGGGGAGGATTCAGTGCACCTACGCGCACTTGCACCGACATAAATGAATGGTTATATTATATTGAATACACTCTTAGATTATTAATAAAAATATTAATTATAAATATCAAGAGTTGAGATCATCTTGTAAGTGTTGGGTCATTTGCACCGTCAGTGCATAGAATATCAAGGTTTTGTATTATTTGAGTTCTCATCCCCCAAACACCCTATTGATCAAGTATAAAATTTTGAGTCGAATATTCAACCAAAACTGTATCAGTAGTTTCTCCACAATGGCAGAACTACAAAGTTGTCATTAGATGGTCAAACAAATTAATAATTACAAAGTTTTATACCTGTGATGTTTTATATTAGATTTTAAATTGACTAATCATAACTTTTAGAAAAAAAAAAGAAAAAGAAAAAAAAAGAACTAAAAAGTGGGAGTAAAGCGATATGTTATCAAAATATTTAATGCCATTGATTCTAAAATTCTAAATTATATGGTCTCACCCCATTTAATTACAATTTATTTAAGAAAAATTTAAATTAGATAGTTTGTAACTTTATTCTTGTTTTAAATGAGGATGCCATTGATAGAAGTTCATTGTGTTTATAATTATATAATAATATAAGGAAGATATAATAATAATAATTTTTTTCTAATACATAGATGTCTATTTTGGTCATTTAATCTATCTATAAAATGATTAAAATCTGATTTGAAATATAAAATAATAGGGTATTGAGGTGTGTATTTAAAATTTCTTAAGCAAAAAATCACTGAAAAAATGAAACAAAACCCTCTTCCTTCAACCAACCAAAGCTCTTCGACATGAGAATGGGAGAGATGCAATGGCTGCAATATTAGGGCACCTAAAAAGAACCACCCAAAAGCTTTTAATTTCATTTGGAAATGTCTAGTATCATTTATTATTATTTTTTTTGTTGTAGTTTTGAGAATTTACCCTCGTTTTTAAGAGCTTAAAGTGATGTTAGTACAATGTACGTTGCTCTGGCAAAATAATGAAAGAAACCCATTGTGATTTTGTTTGTTTTTATGACTTTTGATGTGTGATGGACATGCATCAAGTGAAGGACATGTATGATTTGAATGATCAAAGAGTCTACCTCAATCCTGGTTTGTGTGTACAGTCAATTGAATTGAAGCTCATTCTTCAGAACTAGGTAACTAGCAACTATCGTCATAAATTCATGAATTGAATATGCTAGTACTAGCATCAACTATACAAAAATTTTCTAGACAAACTTACTTTTATAAATAAATGAGTCAAGACACGAAGGGAGGTAGCTAGCTGACCAGAAGACCATACACATAATTACATAAAGTACCTAAGCTCTCCAAGGTGCAGTCCCTATGTGAGAGTTGGATTATCAGATAAAGGAACTAGGGAGTAATTTCCTTTCCTCACAAAAAATAAATAAGAGTCATCATTAATGTTTGATCAAACAAGCTAGAGAACATGGATGAGGAAACAAGCAGCAATCATGTTTAGGGATGGTAATCGGGATTAGGATGGAATGAGTACAACAGATTACTCTAACTCGTTTTGACTGTAATAAGCCGTTTAATTTGAAAAATAATTTTGTATGTCGAACAAACTGTGTGGTAGCCAAAAATTGTTGCTTGAGATATGAAAACTATTAAGAATATAAGATTAATTGTTGCCTGGTAGCGAATATCAGAGTGCTGATTTCCATCTAAAATTTCAAAAGCTAAACTCCAAATATACTAAGTGATTAATGAGATAAATATACTTAAAACACTAGCCACATATCAAGCAACAATTCCCTGGATACAATCGCCTGTTTTGTTAATTTCTGCATATACTTGTGTATTGATGTCTATAGTTCATTAATTCTACACTTTTGTAAGTTTCTGATTTTTATTTGTCAAGTTTGTTATCACTGTGCATTGGTTAGAGGATCTCCCTTTTTTTTTTTATCAATAGAAGTGAGGCAACTTCGAGTTAGGCAATCCTTCAATACAAAAAAAGAAGAAGAAGGAAATTTGTCCCTAAAGTTGGCTTTATGAAGCGATATGGATGCAGTATGCCCATATCGAAAAATTTACAAGGTACAATGAAGGAGGTAGTATGCTAGTATGCGAGGTGACTAGTAACTTGAGGACTGAAGAAGAGTACTAATAGTAACAACTGATAAATCTGAAAGTAGGAAATGGGCACGAGTAGTATGGACTACATATGGACCCAAGCACTTTGGGCCTTAAGACTGTGTAACAAACTCCCTCAAGACTCTATATGATGGAACACACTTTAGAATGAAAATGAAAAGTATTGATGTTACAATCAATGATAATGCATAATTGCATACTGATCATCTTCTTCACAGATGTATAAATGTATTGTTGTACCTTTGGTTTAGAAATGTGTTTGGGGTGTTTCAGGAAGTGAGTTGAAAAGGAGCTTTCGATCGGTAAAATATTGCTCTTGCAAAACAGCTTTCTGAGTAACCAAGGTGTCATCTCTCGAAAATCGAAATGCAGGCACGACTTGGGGAACCTCGTTCAACTTTTGGTGTTCATGTTTGTTACCTTTTTAATTTCATTTTTGCATCATATATATATTGGTTTGTCAAGTTATTTCTAGTTCCTTATGTACGTATGTAGAAGATATTTTTGAGCCCTGGCTTTGTTTTGTATGCCCTTTAAAAGTGGCTAAATGTTGTTACCATTCATTTATCAGTCACTCAACCTATGTCGACATGCCACCGATCCGATGAGTTTCGTCTTCGTCTGCCATGTTATCGTTTGTGTTAGTTTTTCCTTTTGGCCAAAAAATAATCTCAGTTAATTTATATTTACAGTTGCTTCCTAAATTCAGTAAATTGCTTATTAACTAGGGCAGTAGGGTAAATTAGTAAAAGAAACTGCTGATGAAGGAAGTATATATAAAAATAGGACAACACAATGACACCGTTCCAAGTTGAAGCAAAAGTAGCCGTTCGAAATTTTGTAGAGCATGTCAATGAAGTTGACAAGAGCTAGAGTCGTATCTGGTGGGATATGATATTGCATGTAATATTCTCAGAAATCCAGGGGCGATGAACTGGTGGAGTTGTCAGGAAACCTGCACTAATCCCCTGTGGTGGTTGCTTTGACAGTAACACTACTACTGACTCGGAGTTTATTTTATCTTTTTTATCTCCAAAGTCTGAATTGAATCATTCATTCATAATTACTTGCTTTTCAATGCATGATGCGACGTATGCTGAAACATTTTATCTGTGCAGGTCTCAGAGGCTGAGAGCTAGCGACCACAAAGCAAAAGGAGTAGAGTAGAGAGCATATAGGGTCACCAGAAGTCCAGAACAAGCAAGCATTTCTGGACCACCATTGACTAATTGAAGATGCATCGTGCATATGCTAACTATATCACAGAAAAAGAGAATGGGAATCCTATGTAAATGCATGGATTATTACGATTAGTCTAAGGAAATTGTTAAAACACCCGGAAATCGAAAGAAAGTTGTCGGCAGCAGATCGAGATACTGGCCTATTAAGGTCAGTTGGTGCTCAGTTGCTTTCCGATTTGGGTTGGGTTTTTGTATTCCTTGTTGTCTAAACCTCAGGTTTTGGGCACAGTATGCTGTCATATTAGCAGGCCCTATGTGCATTTGTTAACTTCTTTTTGAGTAGACCGTACAATTCTGGACTTGGTGCCTATTTCTATTTCTTCATAAATAATAAAAATGGTTGAAACACTATGGTTCTGTTAAAAATGCAATTATCTTCAAAAGTACTGCAAAGAGCTAGCTATATTGCAGAACGAACATGCTTATTGTATTTAAGAAATTACACACAGAGATCGTCCAAAAAAACAGAAGAAGAAGAAATTATATAGATTTTGGGTATGTAGATTTTGGTTGCTATGCCTGATTTCAGGAGCGGATCCAGGATTCAATTGTTGTCTCGGCTAATTAGAAGTGCACAATTTTTTTTTTTTTTGGTTTGGAACCCGGTGTGAGGCTCATCCTCACGCCTTTATTATTTTCAATCAAAACATACAACGGAGGGGACATAAAACCAAACCCCGTAAATTAAAAACTATAAGCATACATTTATTGTAAACAACAGTAAATTAACTAAATCGTACCCTCCGAGGCCCACTCACTTCAAACTCAGCAATCACATAATCATTATCAATGCTATCGGCAAATTCTTTTTTGATGTAGAGAACCATCAAATCATCAAAAAACTCATCTTCCATCTTATTTCGAAGTTTGCTTTTATGATGGTCATAGATGAAAATGCTCTCTCTGTTGTTGCTGTAGAAACTGGCAGAGTTAGTACAAGACAAATCAATCTATAAATCATAGGAAAGAATGCTGACTTTCTTGATTCAACTAACCACCGACACAAATAAGACACAGTAGTTGTGTTGGCAAATCTTGGATTCAACTAACCGCCGACATAAACCCAGACACTATCACCAAAACTCTCAAATAAAAATTCTCCAATCTACAACACAAAATGCACATCTTTAAATAAACAAATAAAATCACAACACAATCAGAAGCCAAAGAAAGCATCAAGAAATCCCAAAGCGCAACAAAATTACAAAAGCTCATTCACTTATTGTTACTTGATTTTTTTTTTAGCCAATAATTTATCATCAAAGACATCACTCATTTAGTCGGTAATTCTAATTAAAATACAATCATCAATTCATCAAAGCCTCATAGGCTATCCATCGACTCACCGAGACCGACCATGATCAAGAATTCAAGATCCTCAGTTCGGCAGTTCCTCACTCCTCAACGGCTCAGCTAACATCGAATCTCTGTCTCTCTCTGTCTATCTCCGCCACTGGTAGCACCGTAGCAAACAGATTCGGCGAGACTCTCGATCTGGGCAGACTGGGCAAAAGGAGATCTGGGAATCTGGGATTTCTTTGAGAAAGTCAGAAAATCCCATTGGGAAAAACAGAGCAGGAAGAAGAACAGATTCACAGACTCACAGTCACAGAGATGTTAAGATGTATCAAAAATTCAAAATAGGGGAGATCGATAGAGCTTCATACCTCGTTTACGAGAAGGAGAAAGGTGTGAACTACTGTGAGTCCGTGAGTGTGACTGTGTGAGGCACTGAGGCTGCGAGCTGGGAGGTGTGAGCTGCTGTGATGGATAATATTTTTTTCTTTGGGCTGGTATGGGCTGAAAGGTAGAGATATATATATATATATATATATATATCCAAGGGTTTTTAGCCCAAAATCTTGTATAGGCTTGAGCCCATATAGCCTTCCATGTCGGTCCGCCCCTGCCTGATTTTAGCCTAACCTATACCAATTTAAAATTGTGAAGTAAGCCTTTGTGGTTAGCCCAAATGGTGAGGGAGAATAAGAAATTATGTTGGGATTAAGCTAAATCAGGAATTCGATTCTCCTTCAGTGTAACCAAAAAAAAAAAAAAAAGTAAAGAACATTATTGGAGAATAGGAACAATCTAAGTTTGGGAGAATTGCACAAATAGTCACTAAACTATAACTCATTTGACACTTTGGTCACTCAATATTCAAATATATCACTTTGGTCATTCAACTATTACTCTGTCAATCACTTTAGTCACCGAATGAACATTTTATCTCACCTTAATCTCCTCTTCTATTCATCCCAATTCAGATTTCTCAATTTTTTCACAATTGGTTGGTTGAAAATATCCTTGATATTGTGGTAAATAATTTTTTTTTTCAATAAAAAAAAAATTAACGAAGTGACTATAGTGAATAACAGAGTTAAAGTTGAGTGACCAAAGTGATATATTTAAAAAGTGAGTGACCAAAGTGTCGAATAGATAAAAGTTGAGTGACCATTTGTATATTCTCCCTCTAAGTTTTGTAAAATAAAGGGAACTTGCCACAAAGTAAAAGAGTGCACAGTGATTAAAATCAGAGCAAGGTGACTAAGCAAGGTGAAAGCTTCGCCATCTGCTTTTCTTTCTTGTCGCTTGTCGTCGTTGGTGGTGAAGAAGAATGTGCTCACAGCTGAGGCAAGTTTGCCGACAGCGGCAAAGGCATCAAGTTTTTTGACCGCAGCTAATCAATGGAGGAATCTGCTAGGATTTCTTCAAGGTGGGTTTCCAACTAGGCCTACAAGCTGTCATGGATGTGGGCCTTTCTTTTGGCTATTGGCTTGGGCTACTTTGGATCCAAAAGGCCCATACGATTTCTTTCGCTATATAATTTTAGTCATCCTTCCTTCTTTTTTGAAGGAAGTTAAGACTACTTCTTTCTTTTTTTGAGTGTGAGGAGATTGCAAAAACCAGTTGTATGGTTGGATTTTATTTACCTGCTTCTAGGCATCTAGGTTTTTGTTAGAATAATGGTGCGTGGACTTTCTAAAAGGTGGGTGTACTCTGTGTATGTTGGGTTCTATTTGTTTTAGAATAGGATTTTGTGTACTCTCAAGGATGACTCTGTCGACCCCATAGGGGTATGTCATCTACTACAGTTTGCTGAATTATAAAATTAGGTTAACATTTTTTGCTTAAATTTTTTTGTTTGTAAAATAAAATATAAGATTTTGGGCCCTATCTAATGTTTATTAATTTTGATTTGGATCTCTAAATATGTAGATAGTATAAGACCCTAGTTATTAGCTAATCATCCAATTTTTCCCCCTTTCTTTTCACATAATGTTGTTCAAGACATATGTAAGATGTGTATGACCTGATTTATGTTCGACAAGAGAACTACTTACATCTACGGCCAAATGTGTGGTCTCAAGCGAGGGGCGTTTTGTGATCCCCCGGAAATTCGTATTTATTTTTCGGAATCTAATTTATGGTTATTGGACTGTTTCGTGGCTCGTGGATGGAGCGGAAGTGTTTCGGGCGAATAAATATTCAAAAAGTGTGGAATTTGGGGGGGGGGGGGGGGGTGTTCAAGGTTGACTTTTTATTTGTTGGGATTCTCTAAAAAATTCCTTCATGAAAGTTGTAGAGTGCGTCGATACGAGTTCGTGGACATGAGGAACGTGAAGATCGGAGTTCGTATGAAGAAGTTATGGCCATAGGAAGAAGTTTCCATTTTGGTATAAATAAGGAATTTCCGAAAATATTTTCATAAAATCCCATTTCCTTTTTCGGAAACTCTCCCTTCTCTCCGTTCTCTCTCCTCCGCGCAACCCAGACTAGACGGAAACCCGCCGACTAGACCCGACTGGTTCTCTCACCCTCAGTCACCTCCAGCGACGGGACAAGCCGAAAATGACTCATACCAGCCTCGTGCTTTGCTCTGTGGTGTTGGTTTGCACAGTGGTTCATCGAAAAGTGGAAACCGCAAACGTAAACAGTGGCGCGTGGCCTGACCTGACAGGAAATCCACTGTTCCGGAGACGTCTCGGCCCATCCTTCTCGGTTTTAGAATCTCATCCTCCTTCTAATCATCCTCATACCTGCCTTGAGGGACGATTTTGCATGTGGAGTGGAAGATCAAGGGTTGAAGATCAGCGGTGCACAGTGAATCTAGAGCTTGATCAGATGGCTGCGATTGGTGGATCTTGCAAGCTTGATCTAGGGTGATCTAGGCTTGGCTCCAGGTATGAAAGTTTCTCTACTCTTCATGATGATCATGTTTGTTGGTCATGATTTTCCGGTGGTCGAGTTTGACCCGGCGGAGGCACCACCCCCTGTGGTGGCGTTTCGGCCATGTAATGGATAGTTTCTGGTTTTATATATCATCTACTCGTCGATACGAGCGTTTTGATATATAATACGCAATTTTTAGAGATCGTATGAATATATTGTGATTTTTACGGTTTCAGACCGTTTGATGATTCGATCCATGAGGATCCGACTATCCGATCGACTTGTGGTTTTGTCACATCGATCGTAGAAGTGTTTTGGAGACTTAGGGAGGTCTCGGATGAGATTTAGCCTCAATTGGCGTTACTTTGATACTTTAGTTTGATTTGGGGATTCGAACTTTAGTTATTTGTGATTCGTTGACTGAATCAAGGTTGTACTTTCCTTAGTTACTTGACGAAGTATTCTTGGACTGTTATTTTGTGGATTGGCTAATTTGTTCTATATTGAAGACGCAGCGGGAGTTTCAAGGTGAGTAAATCTCACGATATTTGTTATGAGCATGATCGATTTTTGTTATGAGCAAGATTACCCTATTGTCTTGGAGTTATTAGGTTAACTACGACTATAGTTGGTATTAGTGGTATTCCTGAGTGAATGACTACGTATATATATATATATATATATATATATATATATATTTACGTGAAATATATATGTATTGATGAATCTTTGTGATGATTGCCATGTAAAGCTTGTGTAAGAATATCTGTGTAATGAATCGTTGAAATCAGTATGATGAATCTTTGTGATGATTGCCATGTAAAGCTTGTGTAGGAATATCTGTGTAATGAATCGTTGACATCAGTATGATGAATTTTTGTGAAGATTGCCATGTAAAGCTTGTATAGGAATATCTGTGTAATGAATCATTGAAATCAGTGTGATGAATATTTGTGATGATTACTATATGTGTGATGACCGGTGAAATCTATGTGATGATTCGCTGGATCATGGCTATTTGCGTGATGATTGACAAAATCTATGTGATGATCAGCTGGCCAATTGCTATCTATGTGATGATCCTTGAAATCTATGTGATGATTAGTAGGATAATGATTATCTGCGTGATGACCGGAAAAATCTATGTGATGATCAGCTGGACAATTGCTATCTATGTAATGATCCTTGAAATCTATGTGATGATCAGTAGGATGATGAATATTTGCGTGATGACCGGTGGAATCTGTGCGATGATCAATGTATTGACTGCTCGGTAGCGGAGTTGAATTGTTATTAAGTTAACAATAATCGAGAAGACTGCTGTGATGGCCGGGGCTACCTATAGACGTCAGAGTGTGGGATTACGATGACTACTTTGACTTGAATTGCTTGACTTAATGTGACCTCTTGAACTAAATTCAAGGTTCTAAAAAACGCTAGGCGCTAGTCGGGCGGTGGTCCAGAGCCTAGCCCCTAGAGGTCTAGGCGGGGACTAGGCGCTTTTTTTTTAAAAAATTTTATTTTTATTTTTATAATATATAATTATATAAATAATATATAAAACCATATTGTAATTGCGTTTCAATGTATTTTTTAATTTAATTCAGCTATTGAAATGTTATTATTACATTAATAAATGAAATATTAATGTAAGAGGAGCCACGTGCAAGAGGATTAGTGGAGAGATACTCCAAAATTGGCTGGACACTTCAAGTCACCTGACTAAGATGGTCTTCCACGACAGCACAACATCATTTAATTGTTATCAGAATTGAAAACTCACGAAACGGTGTCGTAAAAAAGGATAAGTTTATTAAACATCAAAGCAACCTCTTTACTCATCGAGTCATCGTCTTCTTCCTCTTGCAGTTTGTCTTCTTCCTCTGCAGTTCTGCTCCTTCCTTCACAATCGATTTAATCAACGCAAAATTTCCAAGCTTTGAAGTCTCATAGCTTATGCAAAATATCGAGGTAGCTACCCACGCTTGCTCTCCCATGAATTTGCTCTTAGCGGTGGGTGCCAGAGACAGAGAGAGAGAGGAGATTGGGTGGCGGAGAAAACCGCCTAGGCACGCCCAGACCCGCCAAGGCCCGCCCAGCCCCTCCTAATACCCGCCTAACATCCTAACGCCTAGTACCAACGATTTTCATGAAATCGAATCGTCGCTTGCCGCCCACCGCCTAGTCGGCCGCCTAGGCCGATTTTTAGAACATTGACTAAATTATATGCAGGCGTTACTATGAATTGTTTTGCTTGTTTTGAAATGTGATTGCTTTGTTTCTTCTTGATTGTATTGATTGATCGTTTGATTTATCTTAAGAGCCATAGTGGTGACGAATTGTACTCTGTGGTGAGGATAGGAAGGTGATTAATTGATTTTCACCTTTGATGTCATGTTGATGACAAAAACTCCTGGGGGGGAGGGGGGGGGGGGGGGGAAGAGAATGATTGTGATTTGGAATTCGCCGTAGTGCTTTAGGATGGCGTCAAACATTGCTTGATGAAGTCTTGTTTGATTGAATTTGTGTAATGGGATGCTAGTTGAGAATCAGAGCATGAGGCTTTAGTCACCAGCTGACTTATGTAGGCACGATATGAAAGATTGTGGAATTGATGGCCGTAGTTGTGAGATATGTGCATATCGTGTTTAGGTTGAGGTGACTTAAAAATGTGTTTTGCTTTGTGGTTTTGAGTTTACTCATACGGGCTTGCAAAAGCTTACTGGGTTTGTTATGTGGCAACCTGATGCACCATTCAAACAGTGTAGGGGTTAATCTTGGAGGTCAGGATAATTGGGGCTGAAGCTGAGGTAGCGCCTTTATAGCTTTACGGTAGGAAGCCATCTTTGTGACTTTACCATTGATAAAGACTTCCGTTGGACTAGGTCAAACTTAGTTACTCTTATAAACCTATATTTATATATCATACACTCCAAAGAGCAACCCCTATCAATTCAAAGAAAATGGAAAAACCGACCGTTGGATGAGTTTATTACAATAAATTATGAGTGTGGTAAAAAAAATTAGCCAATTTCACCATATTTTCGAATCCGATCGAATTGGTCAACCGATATGTAGAATATATATATGCACTAATGCACATATTCTATATAGAAATATAAGAACTTCCACACACACACACACACACACACACACACACATATATATATATATATATATATATTGTTATAAAGTAGGAAGAAGATGAAGAGAAAGTAGTAGGGAGGAAGTAGAAGTGTTCTCATTCAGTCTCATTAGCCTCCTTTAAATAGAGGTAGAGTTTACATCAAAGTACACAACTAATGAGTATTTACGTGGACAGCCATATAGACAATAATATTTACAACACTCCCCCTTGGATGTCCACCAATGAATGATGATATTGGACGCGGTTATTGTGGCCTCGTTAAAAACCTTGCCATGTAACAAAAACCCAGTGGGACAAAAATAACCCTGGTCGAAGGACAAAAAGAGCACAACGCGCATATGTCCTCGGTAGCATGCTTCTGGATGCTCTCCCTGATGAGAATCTCTCCCTGATTGTTATAAGCCTTAATTATGTATGCGATAAGCTACACGTACCATGTATAGTGGTTTGATGTGTCTATCACTGAAGTGAGACCATGTGTGCTTTGCATATAGGGCTCATCACAAATTTTCATACCTGCAAAGGTTAAGCAATACCAACAAAGCTAGACGATTTTCAATAAGCCTTACCTCATATGATTAGGTTAGAAACAATCTCATATGCTCAAATTCATACACAAAGTAATAGCTAAACAATATAAAGAAATTGACACATTTAACTTTGTATAGTTTAAAACATTGAAAAATCATCATGGCTAGCTACACATCAATATCTTTGTGTATTGATATGTCTCATACAGGCTCTTCAAGAGCTCTAAGTAATTCATAACTTCGCGAAGTTAAAATATGTTGCAACTCAATAATCATAATTCGAATTAGATAGTAGTCTCGTCATAGTACTCATTAAGGCAATTTAGATCTCGTTGACTAGAACGAAATGAGTACATATGAGCTAGCTTTAGAATCTTTGATTCCATGAGTGAGCTTTAGGCTCTTTCAACCTTTCATGAACTTGCATTTGAATCATTCATGTATTTGAATTTGTGGATTGATAAGCAATATGCTTATAATGACACCTTACTTTTGAGATTTTGCTTTTAGCAATGTGTCTTTAAGATCTTCATAATATACAATGACAACGTGCCATAAATCTCTCGTCAATATAACAACTATATGCAATACTGTACTTATAGAAAAGTGTCATTCGTATAAGGGAATATATTCATAATCTCATGTCTCGATAAATAGACATTGTGTCATAGTGATTTATCTTCAGTTTTGATAAATACCCTTTTGTACCATGTAGGGTTAAAGGTCCAAGTATTTCATTAATTTCATTGGAATTGCCTCTTTTCAATTTGGCCAATAATATACTTTGTCGACATTCATGGTGAAAGGTGGTATAGCATCCATACAGCCCTTAAAGATTTTTGGTAGCTACCAAATGTAAATTATCATCGATGATCAACAATCATAGATCCCACACATTCTTATATGCATGCCACTTCTGGGGCATACATTGTCGCTTCTAGGACAATCATCTCTTATAGATGAATTATGTAGTGAATGTGGATCTTTTTACTTATAATCTCATATAGAGCACTATAGGGCTTGTATGATCTTCCCTTTTTTGGGAGGTTAAAACTTTAGACCTGGTGGATATAATCCACACAAATTCACGCCGTTATTCAAATGACAATATTCTTTCCTCCCCCTAACGGAAGGAAGACTGTTTTATTTTGACCATGCTAAAAAAAATGCGTTAAAAAATCTATCACTTTCTTTGGAGTGAAGATGTTCATTGGTTGGTGGCGAACCCAAACCAAGATTTAGGTTAAAACATGCTTTGTTCATTAGCATCAGCCATATTAATTTATTATTGTATCACCAAGACATCATTTCCTAATGGCGTTCTTACATCCTTTGTATGTGTAGCCATATTAGGAGCTTTGATATTGTTTAATGACATTCTCTTCTAGAGAACCATGGCACTTGGATATATATGTATCCCACAAATCAAATGGGATCTAGATTGTTTGTGCTAATATGGTTAGTTTTAGGGACTTTAACCCAAGCATGCATATGCCTTTGCATTAAACATATAATTGTCACTTTGTTTTATCAATTCACTAACTTAGGTATTTCTCAAAATCAAAATGAGATGGTGGATAAATATCTCACACAAATTCATATTGTTCTTCAGGAACAATATTTCTCCCCCTCATTGCAGGAGGATTGTCTCATTAAAGTGACAACTCGCAAATATACAGTAAATAAACAATTTGCTTGTGAGTAAGGTTAGCAGCCATCAAAACTTGTAAGTGATTCCATGCAACATGGTCAACAAAGATGACGTAACCGGTCAAGCCAAAATAGTGTATTTGGTTCAATGAACTTCTGGTTCATGACATTATATGCCTAAATTTACTGTATAAATTTGACACAGTATATATCAGATAGCGGAAAAAAAAATCTTCCCCAACCATATTTAAGGTACTTTGTACATCAATGTTTCGAATTTGGTAACGTGATAGTAGCTCATTTGGAGTCATAGATCAAGATCTACAACTCTTGATATGAGTGTTACCTTAGCTTCAATAATCATTAATTGTGAAATACTGATAATTGGAATGGACCAACTTCATTTTGAACTGCTGGCCAAAATGATATACTCAAAATTTTGAGTTGAAAAATACAATCCATAATAAAAAAATAACTTTATCACGTGGAGAACCTCAAGTTCACTGTCACGTATATATTTGTGTAGTCATAAAGAGGGGAGGGACTTCAGGCCCTCATATAATTGGAGATCCAAGAAACTTGAGATTTTGATTTTTTTTCATTTTTTAACAACTTCTTGAGGAACATGACGTTCTAAGATAATCAGATTAAAAAACATTTAGTTTCAATCGAAAACTCAAGAGGTTACAATAAATTTGTGAAATAACACAATAATGCTTTCAATTTGCTTATTGTAAGAAAAAGACATCAGGCATGTGAAATGAATCCCAATATACTTATTAGTCAATGCAATTTAATTTGACCAGTGCCCTTTTGAAAGTGGCTTGATAATCATCCACCATATAGTGTACCATAGGCGACACATACCTAATTTGCAATTTCCTCACATGTGTGGATGTTAGGGCAGTATTTACATCGACTCCTGATTTCTCTCTTGCCATGATCCACTTCTGGTGGCATTTTATGGTATAGCCATGTCAATCGGCTTTCTTACTATACAATGAGATCTATGAGAAAGGGAGATTATACATCTCTAGTAATATTGGGGGCACAGAATGCAAAGGGACAATAATGTGTGCTCTTCTGGAGCCATCAATCAGATATGTAAGATTTGAGATGATTGTTATATTAGCCTCATAAAATTGCATTGCCTGAAAGTCACTCAAAATATAAGTTTGAAGATGACACAAATCAAATTTGTAAGAATTGAACGGTAGATCTCATAGGATATACACAAAGCTTCTGGTCCGTGTTATACAGTTAAAACATGACATTCAATTATTTTATTGTTGTTTGATGTAGATTAACATCAAATGCACTTTGAACTTCTGACCAAAATAATATACTTGAAATGTGGAGTTTAAACTTCATGACCATAATGAGTGAAGGACTTTAGATGGTCATCTAGTTAGTATGATCATTGAGGAACTTCAGGTCCACATGTAATTAAGGATCAAGGAACTACAGGTTCTGATCTCATTTAATTACAAAATCCACGATAACAAATTTGGGGTATACTCATACTCGTTTGTCATAAACCAACGGTTAAATATCTGATTACTTTTAAATTGGTGTCAAAATAATCCCCTCAAAGCTTCAGGTTTGAGGTTGACCCAGATTAAAGTTGTTCGATAAGTTGTCCATATGCTTGAAACTTAAGGCTCGAGTCTGCACAATTAGAACTTCAGGTTCTAAGGTGGAGTGAACTTATGGTATAGTAATTAGGGCTATTTCCCGTTTACCCAGATTTCTCAGGTATTTTTCCCAATTGCACACGTATTTATGTATCTTACTATTCTCTTGTGAAAAGACTAAAAGGGGTAGTTCTTATGCTATCCTGAGCCTTAGAGTGTTTGTCTTCCTTTAAAAACTTCATAAAAAAAACAAAAACGAAAATAAGACTAGCCTTCAACATGCCTAAGTTTTTCTCCTAACGGCTTCCTGCTTAACGGATACTTTAACAGGCGGAATCACTGCTGCTTATCTTAATTTTAGTTTTTAAAACTGGTTTTTTCTTGAAAGACAAAGACTTTTCAGATTTCAGTATTAGTATAAGACCTAGATAATGATGGATGTGGATGGAAAACAAGATTAAGGAGATAGCGATAGATAGAATATGCAACACAGAATAAAAGTAAATTTTTTTTTTTTTTTTGACAAAACGGATGGGTATCCTTTATTTATTCAACATAAATACATTCTAAAAATTCAGAGCCTCATCCTCAGGTAAACAGCAAAAGGCTGTTTAGTTACCCATGAGAACGAGAGCGAAAACTTAATTGTAATGAAAGCACACTACTGCACACTGAACAGGTAGGAAAAGCACACTGCTTACTATGGCTTTCTTACTTCTTGAGAGAAGACTCTTCTACTCAATTTTCTGATGCCTTACAAATGAAACTTAAAGCTCTTTATATAGCGAGCGGAACTCAAACTAGAATTCAAAACATAAAATGTACAGGATAGCTCCGTGAACTTTTGCTTTTCTGAGTGCTCCTACTGGTGGAGGTCGGATGGAGAAAAACAAAAGCAGGTAGGTGAAGTGTTTCTTCTGGTAGGTGAAATGTCTCCATTGCTTCTTCTTTTTGAAAGAAAAAGTAGCCTTTAACTTTTAAAAAGTCAAAAGTGTTACAGTTATTTGGTTGGAAAGTTCACCTGAAGCTTCACCCGTGGTGCTACATATTCTCGTCTGTTTCTGAATGATAGCCAAAGACAAAGGAGCTGCTGTCTGCATGGGCCATTCTCACAGTAGTAGCATTATCTTCTACATCAGTATCGACATACATTTTATAGTGGTTGTCAGTTTCAAGCTTTTCCACTCATCGCATGCATGCCATAGTTGAATCTATCTCTTTTCTGGTGAGAGATAGAAATAGGTCACTGCTGACTACGTCAGGATGGTCGTATGCAGTGATCATGATTTTCTCTCCTGCTGCCAGGAAGGTATTGCTGATATCTTCAGAGATGATCTTTTTGATGTACTCTAGAGCCATGGCCTTCATCCAAGGGATGCTTGAGTTTGGTTGGCCATTGTACCATACACAGGCTGGTTGAAGATATTTCCTTTGAATAATTCTCACATAATGATATGGAGGAATATATTCAACTTCTTCGTTTGCCTTCTGACTCCATTCTGGAGGAGTGGATCTGAACTTCAGACGAAGTATACAGTCATTTTTTCTAATGTTTTTGACTGTGTTGACAATAATAGGTGGCAAACCCTTCAGATCATCATTTGTTTTGGTCCACAAATTATGGACAAAACCATTTTCAACAAGCCAGAGCTTGTGTTCTTGGGGATGTTCACTCTGAACATTTACCAGATATCTTCCAACGTATGGTTCTGAGACAATGAAGAGAGTTGGAGGAACTAGGTCTTCTGAATTATGCCTTCCTATCAGATTGTGGAATTCATGCCAATCTGACTCATTGAGTGCCATGATAGGGACCCTAGCACTTTCTGGACTTTCAAGGAAGCTGATTTTTTCTTTTCTTACAGCACTCTGCTGTATGTGACTTTCTTCAAACTGTGGCCTACCATTTTCATAGAGTTCTTCAGCTAATGCAAAGAGAGCTGGGAACATCAGACCACTGCTTCTTTCTTGAAAGGCAAATAAAATATTATCCAGGATTGCCTTCTGATGATAAGCTAGTCTCCTGCCAGTTCTGAACACAGGAGTATCAAAAGTTCTTAATTCATAATTAAAAACATTTATAACTCCAGTTGGAGTTGGTCTGCTTTTTGGCAAAGCAGCAGCCATCAACGGTCTTGATGAGCCTTTACCGTCTGCCGTTTGAGACGGGCTAGCCAATCCTTTACCCTGGGATTGATCAGTTGTGGCTAAGCCTTTTGGACTTAGCAGAAACCTTTTAAGAATTCTTTCTTTGGTTTCTATAGGCTTTTCTTCAGGTTCATGTTCTTTCCCAGTCCTTCTGCTTCTGGGATTACGACCTTCATCGTCTTCTTTTTGGCTAAACATTGCCATTTCTCTGGTCAAAGCGTCTGGAAGATAGTTCTTGTTTCCTGCAATTAATTCAACAGTATAATCATATTGGTTAAGAAATAATTGCCAGTTTGCTAATCTTCCTCTATCAGCAGCTTTATCAAGTTTGAAATTTTTGAAATTCTTTACTCTGGCACAATCGGTGCGTACAGTAAAGGGTTTTCCAAGAAAAGCTGGAGAGTTTAAAATTGTTTTTTTGACAGCCAAAATTTCCTTTTCCCTTGTGGGATAGTTTAGTTCTGCAGGGCTGAATTTGCCACTACAAAATTTACAGATCTTTTCAATGTTAGTTCCAGGTGCTTTTGCCAGAACTACACCGGACCAGTAATTATCACTCGCATCTGTCTGGAGGATAATTTCATCATTCTCTTCTAGTTGTTGCAGAGGAGGGAGGTTTTTGCAGAGATTTTTTATCTGCTTCACAATCTTTTCATCATCTTCTGTGAAGTTCCATTTTCTTTTGGAACTTGTTTTGGGAGATAACATTGCTGTTAACCCTGAGATTTTAGGGATGAAATCTCTCCCATAATTTATGACACCAAGGAATCTCTCTAGACTCTTAGCATCAGGAATTCTGTCTGGGAACTTCCAGATCTTTTCAAGAATATAGGGCTGAAGCTTTATGACTCCGTTCTTGATATTTATTCCTAGGAAATCAACTTCATCAAGGATAAAGAAGATTTTCTTCTCGCCTAGGATAATTCCATGCTGAACTATCAGCTTTACTACCTCATGGAGGTGTTTCAGTGTTCTTCTCTGTTTTTGGAGAAGACCAGGATGTCATCTATGTAGACGACGCAGAACTCTACTACATGCTTGAAGATGTTGTCCATCTTTCTTTGGAAGATTGAGGGAGCTTGTTTTAGACCAAAAGGCATTACCAGCCACTCGTAATGACCTTGTGGTGTTCCAAATGCAGTAAGAGGTACGCTCTCTGGATGCATCTTGACTTGCCAGAAACCTGACTTTGCATCGAATTTCGAAAAGACTTTAGCTCCTCTAAGCTGGTTGATCAGTACCCTTACTTGAGCGATCTGATAACCGTCTTTGACAGTCTTTTTGTTGACATCTCTGTAGTCAATCACCATTCTAGCTTTGCCTCGTAGATTTTCTGCATGATTTCTTACGTAGAATGCTGGCGCATGATGAGGGCTAGTGAAAGGTTGAATTAATCTCTTTTTCAGGAGTTCTTCAATATCACTTCTGAATTCTTTTTGATCTTCCTCTTTGTACTGAGGAATAGCTTTGACATGGCAGATAACGTTCATGTCATGCAATCTCAATTCACAGACCACTGGGTCTTTTTCCCAAAACTTCTGAGGATTTGTATCCACATTTTGCTCTAGTAGTTTCTTGATTTTTTCAAGAGTGGGAGTTTGCTGAGACTCAAGCTTGTTCTGAAAGTGCTTGAGGTTATGCTCATAGATGAAACTAGCTTTTTCATCTTCACTAGCTTCTTCTTCTTCTGAAGATTCTAATTCTGCAACCAATAATTCTTCTTGTTGTTTAATTTGGAGTATGGGTTCAAATTTGGGTTTGTAGGTAAGACCACCACTATTCTGTTGCGATCTCTGATACTGAGTAGTAAAACCGGGACCGACCACACTTTTTGCTTGTGTGAGGCGATCTGCCCAGAACACCCGCTCTCCTTTTCTGAAACCTATGGCTTCTTCATCCTGAATGAAATGTTGTTGGAGAATAAAATCATTTCCCAACAAAAAATCAGATCCTTGGCCTTCAGATTACCAAACATTCTGGATGATAAATGTTCCTCCACCAATGGTGATATGAACATTTTTTGCTACTTTCTTCATGGTGAGATGGCTTCCATCATATGTAACACCAGTAGCTGATTTCTTCTTATCTTCTTTCCAGAGTTCGTCTGGAATTGCAAATCTCTTTGCAACAGTAAATCCCGATCCATTATCTACAAAGGCATGTAGATGATATTTTCTATGATCAGGGAATTTTAGTCCAATCTCTATGTAGTTGCTGTATCTACTCGTAGAAACGACTTTTGATTGTTGAAGCTCTTTTTCTTGAGCTTGTTCCTGAGGAATGAATGGTTTACATTCTTCTTGAACATTTTCCTGAATGGGAGATTTATCAAAACTAGAGGGTTTTGTATCATCCCAGTCTGTAGGAATTATCTCTTTGATCTCTAGATCATTGAACCATGACGGAGGGTCATATCTGACTTTGTAATCAAACTTTCCAGATGGTTGGCCAAGTAGATCCCATGTTTCAGTAACCTCCTGTCGTTCTAAGAGATGAACAGTTTCTGGTGGTTTCACCAGTTCTCCATTTTCTGGTATTTCAACTAGTTCAATATCTTCATCGATTGTTTCTTCACCGATGATTTCTTCCTTTATTTCTGAGGAAGAGGGTTCCATGGTTTCCTGGAACAGAGTTTCAACTTCTTTCGCTTTTTTCTCAGCGAAATACTCTTCATATTCTTGTTCAACCAATTGGCTGACAAGGCCATTCTTGGTTTTTCTTCTTGCTTCAGCTTTGAAGCATTCTTTGTGATAAGTCTTCTTAGACTCTTCACAAAACATAGGGAGACCATTCTTTTCGTGACAAAGGCAGTAGTCACAAACGAATGAACCAGGGTTTACCTGATATGAAGACATGAAGGATTCTGTCTTGCTTTCTTCCCAGTTTTTTATTCTTAGAACATTCATTTGTCTGGATTCGAAGTACTCTACTTCAGAATCTATCTCAGACTCTTCTGATGAAGTTTCTTCTTCTTCGGACCAGGCAGAATAAACTGACCTGTCATCTTCTTCATCATCAGAATAGATTATATCGTAGCCTTTCATGTTTGCTACTTCTACTATTTGCTCATATTCTTCAAAGAGAGCTTTAGTAGATCTTTTACCCTTTTCCGGGCATTCATTGGCATAGTGCCCTTCAGCTTTACACAACCAACATCTGCAAGCTTTCTTGCTAGGTTGTTTATGTTGATTCGTAGTATTCTTCTTTTTCTTGAAGAATTTCTTTTTAGGATCTTCATCCTGTTGCTTCTTGTAATTGGAGCTTCTCTTGAATTTCCAATTCTTCTTCTGATTACTCTTTTTGAATTTTTTAGAGTAATATTTTTCTTTTTTCTTCTTTCTGTGGAATTTGGATTCATGACATCCCCAGTTAGTGGGCATATCCAGTATTCCATAACAGAAATTTTCAACTCCTTTGAGTTGCTTCTTAGCCATCTTAGCTCTAAGATTGGCTTTGCATTGCTCCTCCAGTAATTGCCGGATTCTGTCGGCAATTCCTCCAACTGAAAATCTGTCAATTGGTTTCTCAGCTATGCTTTCTCTCACAGCTGTTCTCCACGGTTCAGGGAGCTTTCTGTGCAATAGATTAACTAGATCAGTATTCTCTAGTTCACCAATTGTACAGTAGTATTCCTGAAATTCATTCAGGTATTCTTCAAAATATCTCATGTCACATATTTTGAGTGCATAGATATTTGACTTTGCCGTTTCTTTGGCTTTTTCACTCAGATTCGAAAGATCTCCACAGAATTGATCGTACAGGGGTACTGCAAAATCATACGGAGACTTTGAATTTTTGATTTCTTCAAGCCAGTCTCTTCCTCTGGCAGTTTCTTTGAAGGATAGGTAATACTTTTTTGCCACTCCAGTAAGAGTAGTTTCATAGTACACCTACAAATCTGGTGCTTCAAATTTGCCAAGGGTAAGTGCAGAAGCCATCATCAGGCTATCTACCCATTGGTCAATGGTTTTTCTTTTGTCTAGACTCTTGTCTAGATTCAACCAGATGCCATAGTTTGTGATTGGAACTCTTGGCAGATTGTCCTCTGGGCCAAATCTTTGGGAATTTCTTTCCCCTTTTTTTCCCGTGGGGGCTTTCTGAACTGGGAGTTTTATTTCCCTTGTTTCTTTTTTTATGAAAGTTCTGGAGCTCTCTCCATCTTCCATTTCCATATCCTGATAAGGAAAGACTTTTCTTGTCTTTTTGCATTTGAATTCTTTCATATCTTCGATTAGTTTTTCTAATCGTTCAAGATTTTCACAATTCTCAGCTTCTTCATAAAGATCATAGAGCCTCTCAGCTCTGAGCATATTGACTGGTCTGTTTAGATCAGCTTCCAGATCTTCTTCTGATATTGGCTCTTCAATGGTGGGTTTAGTACCACTGATACTAGCTTCTCTAGTGCTGTAGCTTCTTCTCAGAAGACTGCTGTTTATCCTGATGTTCTCAGGACAGACATCATTTTTCCTGTGATTGTCAAAGTTGAGGCTGATTTCTCCAGTTCTTCTACTCTCGTAGATCTTTGCTTTAGCTCTTTCCGGTAGCTTTTTTGGACCGGATAATTTCCATTCAAGAGGAAAAGTTACTTCATTCCAAGCAACTTTGTGAATCTGTTGAGAATGGTTCTTCTGGCTGGTGAGGAATCCAGTAGTGAGACCAGGGATGTTGGAAATCCGTGTCTTCGGCTCTACTGTGGTGCTCATCAGTTTATAGTATACTCGGTATATTATCGCCAATTCTTGCATATCATTTTTCATTGATATGTCATCTGTCTTGACTCTCAGTCGGAGACAGTGGGCTGCATCCTTCAAGCTGGTTGAGAAGTTGGGGAAGCAGTTGAAATATGCTACCTGGTTGCATAGTGATGCTTCTAGAGTTCCCAACAGACTAGCTTGGAAGTATGTCAGTCGGTTGTCTTGCAGGACACATAGGACTGAACAATTCATGGGATATGCCATCTGTCTTGACTCTCAGTCTGAGACAATGGGCTGCATCCTTCAAGCTGGTTGAGAAGTTGGGGAAGCAGTTGAAATATGCTACCTGGTTGCACAGTGATGCTTCTAGAGTTCCCAACAGACTAGCTTGGAAGTCTGTCAATCTGTTGTCTTGCAGGACACATAGGACTGAACAGTTGATGCCTTCTCTTACCAAAAGCTTTATGCCGACTTGGACTGCTCCAATGTGCATAAATTGATACTGCTTTGCCTGTGCTCTGGCAACTTCAGCATGGGTGATCATCAAGAGATCTGTCTCTCCTGTTGTTGAGGGGGTTGTGAATTCAAGTACTTTGAAATGATGGCTGTCCATCAAGTCAAATGTTCCCCTTCTGTAGATCTGTTTGAAATCTAGCTTTGGAATTGAGGCGTTTTTTACCTCATGCTTGATTTCATTGTATTCAAATTCTTCAGAATTTAGGAGTTGAACTCCTTTCTTTTTTCCAAAGATGCTTAACATCTTCATTTCTCTTTTCTTCGGGTTTTCATACCGGATACTAGTCTGACTAGTAGATGGTTCCAGAAAAATCATGTTTGGAACACGATTTGTGTCTGGTTTCTCTAATGGTTTGAATCCATTAGTCTTCTTTTTTACTGTAGGCAATTTCTTGTCCTTCAGTATAGAATCTAGCGTTTTTTGCTGCTCTTTGATTTTTCTACTAACACTCGTTAGTTTTTCTTCTTCCGTTTTTGGAAGATCTTTGATATAATCCAGTTTGTTTTCCAATCTTTCCAATTGGTGGATTATAGCAGGTA
>BDJD01002248.1:124236-155317 GCA_002564525.1 Rosa multiflora
AAAAGGAAGAGTTGGGTGAGAGGGAAAGAAAGAGACAGAAGTCTGGGTGGAGAGGAACAAAAGTAGTATATTGGGGTTTTTAGGAAGTATTTTATCAAAAACAGGGTGTATGAGCATTAACCCTAGTAATTAATGTAAGAAAACAATAAGAATGCTTTAAGTAAGCATAAAAAAGAATGTATCAATCGACAAACGAAAATTCAACTTCCAGTTTGAGTTGACATAAAGTCAAATAAACTATGAATGAATCATATGTGTAATCGAAGCTTCAAATTTGAATTTTTTTTCTACGAACTGCAAGTTCTAAGATTTTGTAATTTGAACTTCGGGTTCAAATAAATTTGGTCTTTGAAACTTTAGGCTTGAGGTGACTAAAGTGAAGCTTCAAGTTCACTTTTATACTCAAAGCTTCGGGTTTGAGTTTTATTGTTAGAACTTTAGGTTCTACTATGAAATTTTGAACTTCTGATTCAAAAATATTACATTCGAAATTCATATGTTTGAGGTATAGGACTGTTGGTCCGTATGAGTAACAATTTTTTTTTAAAAGATAAGTACTGTAACGAAAGTACATAACAAAATAGAAAAATTGCAGGGAAGAAAAATAAATAAATAAATTAACACTGGAAACTTCTGGTTCCATGGATGAAGAAAACACATAGAACTTTTGGCCTGGTTAACTTCATATGATACTCTTTTTACTTACAAACTGACAAGAACAAGAGTATATCTTGTGGTGAACCTCAAATTCTCTTTATACAGAGATGTAGTCACAAGCTTCTGGCTTTGATTAAATTTCCAACTTCGAACTGCAGACTCTAAAGGTCATTTGAGTTTCAAATCCACATAGTGACAAGGAGGAGGAAACCCAATTGGTCCTGCCAAACATAACGAAAAAGTAGAGGGATTGCATGCCCTTATATAATTAGGGATCAAGAAACATGTGATTTCATATACGTTTATATAACATCAAGGATCTTCTGGCCCTCGTTAATTGCATAAGCTGTGAAAAACTTCATGTTGCAATTCTCTAATTTACATTTCATTACCCTTGAGGAACTTCAGGTCCCCATATGACCAGGGATCACAATATGTGGTTTCAATCATTGTATAACTTTGAGGAACTTCTGGCCCTCGTTCAGCTTTGAAAAAATTTCCTGTCACAATTTTGATTGTGTAACTCTCGAGGAACTTCAGGCCCTCTGTACTTGAATCAAGAAACTTCAAGTCTTGATTGATTTTGATCCACAACTAGATAAATGTGAGTTTATTATATCAATTTATCAAAATTAAAGGAAATAATAAATAAACTCAGTAATCCACATAGTCAAACAAGATAAATACATACCTGGATTCTCGAAAGTTTAAACTTGGTGGTTAAAAAAAACAATTGAAAAAATTAGCATCAACAGAGATAAGCCTGAGAAGTTAGACTTTATACTTGAGATAAACATGATTTGTTACGGTGCAGATCCAAAAAGATTTCACCTCATAAGTGTGTGTGTGTGTGTGTGTGTGTGTGTGTGTACAAAGGAGAGTAGAAAACTGATATGTAATAGAAACAGAACGGCACGGACAGAGAAATAACAATATTCTTGCTGCAATCAATACATATGATATGATCATATATAGAAGGCCCCTGTACAGTTATAGACTTAATTGAGATTAAAGTAAACTGCGAAAATCAATTATGCCCAGACATGTGTGAGCTTCTGGGGCTTATGATCAGAGGAAACCTAATCTCAAAACGAATTTGTAATTTTCATGATTATGTAACCATGGTATGGTATAGCTATTAATTAATGAAACAAACAAACAGAATAACAAATAAAAAATATTTAATTGGAAATTGTAAATTGTATATAAATATGAATCATTCAACTTGCATGTATGATTAAACATGCTTGGCAACGAAAGCGTTGTATGAACAAGGTGTATGGAACAGTAGTGAAAATGGATTATAGATGCAGCACATAGAGGGATCAGAATCTATAAAAATGAATAATTGAGGTATTTGACGGAATGTCATCAACTCATCATATAGAACCTTAATTTTAACTCGTAGATTATGAGTTATGGTAAAAAACAACACAGTTAAACCAAAAACTCATAAATCATCATGGAGTTTATAAGGAAAAAAATAAATAAATAAGAGCAAGCGTGCTGATAACGTATTATAAAGTAGAAAGAAGATTAAGAGAGAGTAGTAGGGAGGAAGTAGAAGTGTTCTCATTCAGTCTCATTAGCCTCCTTTAAATAGAGGTAGGGTTTACATCAAAGTACACAACTAATGAGTATTTACATGGACAACCATATAGATAATAATATTTACAACATATATATATATATATATCTATATATATATATATATATATATATATAAACACACAGTCACACACACACACACATATATATATATATATATATATATATTTATAAACACACACACACATATATATAGAAAATATGTATCTATATATGTGTGTGTGTATATTTATAAACACACACACACACACACATATATATATATATATATATATATATATATATAATATTTTACTGGCTTTTACTGGCCGGGCCTAGCGGGCTTTTACGGGTCGAGCCTAGCGGGCCTAGCGGGCTTTTACGGGTCGAGCCTAGCGGGCCTTTGGCGGGCCGGGCCAGGTTTTTGAGGGCTTTTGGCGGGCCGACCCACTACCCACCGAGTTGGGCTTTTTAAAGGGCTGGGCCGGGCTTTTAGCCCTCAGGGCCGACGGGCCTCCATCGGCCTACTTGATCCGCGGGCTTTTTGATGAGGCCTAGGATCAATCCACTAATTGACAAAGTAACAAATAATTTGGTATTTATTTTATAGCATCAGTGAATAGCACAACAAAAAATGAAGTTTCTCTCTATTGAGTCTAAAGTCTTGCCACACAATTTTCTTTTCTTACAATACAATCATAGAAAAAGTTTTATTAATAATATTTCATGTTTATTAAATTGAACTACAAGAATTGACCTGAAAACAATTACTACCTACAACAAAAAAAAAGGAGCTTAAATAAGATAGCCGAACATGAAAGAAGAACAAAATACAAAATAACAAATAAAATGTATTTAGCTTTTTTCAACATGGGAGGGTGGACACTATGTCAAAAACTGCATCACATGACGGCAAAAAATTGTTGCATGATTTGGAGACTCACTGTCATCTATCAAGTCGTTGTTTGATGAAAATTCAGACGAAGGTGAATCACCGTTGTATGAGAGGCCATCAGTCAACAAATATTAGTTAGTAGCATTGTCCCAAAACTCGGCATATGCTAGGCACAACAATGTGCAGTAGTTAGGGCGCGGCTATGCGCAGTAGTTCAGACAACAGAGCTTGTTTTAATGGTGTTGTTGGATAAGTTTTTCACACAACATTTTTATTTTTATTTTTCTATTGTATGATTTAGATTATGACAACTAAATTCTAGTCTTTTCTGTTGTGTAAGAGTAAATTAGAATATGTTTGATTTAAAAATACATTGCGTGATATATATGATTGCGTTGGGTAGATACCCAAATTTTGTGTACTCAGACAATGTTGCATTGACATTATTGAAAACTATTGTATGATTATTTGAAACATCCAGTCCCTGAATGAATTTGTACATTAATATTGCTCTATTTTACCAAATGATACTGCAAAATTGGAAACAAAACTGATTGCAATCCATCAAATGAGTAATCCAACACATACATTAAACTTCAGAAATAAATAGGGAGCATTTCCCAATCATCCCAGCCAACATTAAAACAACAAACCATTCTAATCTAAGCAGTCTAACCCAAGGCAATCCTTCACAATTGATTACATGTGTACTTTTTGAGGTCTATGTAGGACTGCCTACACCCAACAAACATGACCGGAGCTCCAAATATGTAAACCATGAAAAGTGCAACTCCAACCTACACAATACATTGATTGAGTTATTCACCATTTTAATTATAATCTAGTAATGAAAGAAGGCACAAACTAATATAAAAAACTATTTGTAGTTTACTTACCTTATCGTCTATAGTATCAAACTTAGTGAGTACTATTCCATCTATCAATATTGGGTTAGGTAAAAGTGAGATCAGCCAACTTCTGCAGTACCAAGGAGGGTACCTTTACTAACCAAACATTGAGAATACAATGATACAGATAACAATATAAAGGAAAAAATTCTGCTTACTACCCTGTACTTTCAAGGTTTCGTCAGTTCAGTCCCTGTACTTCTAATTTAATCAGAAAAGTCCTCGCACTCTCCAATTTCATCAAATCGATCCATTAGCTCACCATTCCGTCAATTTCCTCTGTTTGGGTGCTGACGTGTCCGGACGCCGTCTGATCTGTCAGATTTGTGGGACATTCTCACATGCAAAATTCCCAAGCTACCCTTCCAATATATCTCCCTCCCCTTTCCCACCCGAGCAGCCTAATTCCCCAAAACCCCGTCTTCTCTTCTTCTTCTCAGCTCTTGGTTATGGTTCCTCACTTCCTCCACCGATCAACATGGCCGGAAGAAGATGAGGGAGTCTGAGATCATTAATGGGGCCAAAATCATGCTCACAACAAACCCAAAAAATTTAAGTATTTGGGTGTGCGAATTAACCCAATTTGGTTGAGATGAGTCCTCTAGATTCAACTAAGATGCAGAAAAACCAAATCTGAACAAAATTCAAATCAAGATGCATGTAAACCCAACATGAAAATTAAAACCAAAGATACAGATCTCTTCCCAAATCAAAATTTCATTACCAACCACACCCACCCAGCCCACTACGAACCACACCCACGCCTCCAAAAAAATCCAAAGCTACCGTTGTTATCTGACCGGCCAGACTCCCCTAGCCTTGCTTTAATTCTCATCGGAATTATTAGCTTCCGGAGAGCCAGACTCACTGTTGTTGTCAAATACCAACACCTCAGCAACTCCGAAAATCATGATGGCACGAGCAATCTGACAGCCAGCTGAGATTAAAAGAAGAAATAAATGAATTAGAAACAAGATTGAAGCTAAATCTTGTTGGGTAGGGAGGGATCAGAGGAATAGAGAAGTACCCGAGTGGCTAGTTCGAGGGACTGAGCGTTGTGAATGATGGAACCGACGATGGTTACGGTGACGGTGGGAATCACGGCGGCTGCGTCGGTTTTGGATTTCTTGTTCTTCTTCTTCTTATTGGTATTGTTATGTGAGTCGCCGTTAACAATATAGGCGAGGACGAGGTCCACGAGCTTCTTGGAGAGAGTGGACTCGATGTAGGTGAGCTTGGCCTTGGCGGTGTCGACGGTCTCGTGGTCGGGACGGTCGTTAAGGGCGTTGAGGACGGAGCGGGTCTGGGCGACGTCGGAGACGGCGCGGGTTATGGCGGCGATGGCTTTGGGGTCGGAGAGATGGGGGCATCTAGTTGAGGAGGCCTGAGGAGGATGAGGATGGTAGCTGGGGTCATCGATCATGTGAATCGGTGATGAAAGAGAGGTGGTTCTTAAATCGGATCGAGCTTGAATATATGAATGATGGAATCGGTGATGGCTAGGCTGAATAAATCGGATCGATCTTGGGAAGCTGGTTGAGAATTGAACGAGGGGAAGAATGAAAAGAAGGGTAGCTTGGGAATTTTGCATGTGAGAAGGTCCCACAAATCTGACAGATCAGACGGCATCCGGACACGTCAGCACCTAAACAGAGGAAATTGACGAAATGGTGAGGAAATGGATCGATTTGATGAAATTGGAGAGTGCGAGGACTTTTCTGATTAAATTAGAAGTACAGGGACTGAACTGACGAAACCTTAAAAGTACAGGGTAGTAAACATAATTTTTTCCCAATATAAATTTAGGCAGTAGGTCACATAAAATTGTTGTTTCAACAAAGTGTATTGCCTTACAAATCATTAATCGAGCTACACTACATGCACTTTGGCATCATTTGAGTCCTTTCTTTGACTGATTGTCAAGCTTTGCCCAGGATACCACTCAATCTCAGTCCTACAAAGCATCCCAATTCTCAACTTTAGAATAAGAGAAAAAAAAGGGGAAAATCACTGCACCACATAATGAAATCACTAGCTTCGTCTTGGTGTACCTGGTGCACTCCTTTAACTTCAATGATACCGTTAACAATCTCATATCTCTGCAACCATCACATGTTAATAAAAAAGAAATCAATATACTGAATATCAATATCAACAACACATTCAAGCTGATTATTTAAGTTTGTGAACTCAGAGACATATAATCGTATTGGACCAATGTAACAAGTTGTTGAGATCCTATAAACCTTTTGGTAGAGAGGTTTGTAAAGCTGATGGTATTTATCTACCAATGCAGCTATGTCCTCAAAAAATTGCTATTACAACTTCTTATACTGGCCCTGCAAAATAATGTGTAAGGGTAGTCTTAAGTACATAATCTGGTTAATTCTAAGAGAAAGTATAGGAATTATATCTAAAAAATTAGCTTGTACGTACAAAAAAAGAAAATCAACTTTTGAACAAACTGAAACTTAAGAAAGATAAGTTTTGAAATCAGCCAACCTCTATATGTCTCAAAACCTAAATGCGCTTCACGATCTTGGGTGTAAGGGAATGCTTTCTTTGGAAGATTTGAGACTTATTCTAGAAGAAATAAAAAACAGAGTGATTGAAAAGTTTATCAACACAAATTCAAAATAAGAAGATAACTCAATCATATGGCTTAAATTGAATTAGGAATTTGAACGGCAACGAGATCTGGTAAAAGGATGCCGCTTCATGCTTTGAGCATGATCTTCGTCTCTTCCGCATTTGAATTGACTCGGTGCAACACGCCCTATGAATCGACGCAAAGGAGAGTTATCCCTCTGAGAAGCATAGGATTCTGAGATCCCATTTCAGTAATCAGTGCACTCAGTCTTTGAGTGGCGGAGGAGTACTAAGGTTTGATGAGAGAATTAGAGTATCTGAGAATTGGACGAAAATGGTGGATCTATTCAGAAACCCTAAATTGGAGATTGAAAGGGGTAGAATTGTGAATTTGAGAAGGGAGGCTGGCTAATTTGGGGAATTTTGAAAATAATAGAAGGTGGTGGTGACTTCTGCAAGACGCCATGATCAATAGTAGAATGGATATGTGGGGCAGAAGAAGTACTCGATTTGGAGCTTGCAGAAGAAGTCCCAGATTTGTCTTCTCTCTTATCGAAGGGAGAGTGCTATAGTTATGGTCGAAGAAAATTTTCCTAGTGTTGAAAGGACTCCAAGCTTCTAATAACATTAGTGAGGGTGAGAGAATAAGTTGTTACCTAATTAAGTCAAAAATGGGTCTAACGTTTTTATTTTTTTTTATTTAATTACTCAGACAACATATAGATGAATTGATGTTGTCTACTTTGCTACACAACTAGGGGAGCAAAGAGCAAAATTCCCGCCTGTGCAATCACAATTCGGATTTGGTGCTAGGCTAGACATTTCTGATTCAGACAACACAAATAGGTCATTATGTTGCAGGAACATGCAAGCATAATCAACAATTTATGCAAAATTTGTTCGTTTTAGGGGGAATGAATGTCATTTTGAGGTAAATCTAAATTTTAACACTCACTTGCACAATAGCAAAGTAAAAACCATTTTATAATAATTTGCAAGTTACACTCCTACAACAAAAATAACTAAACTATTGTACAATGTAGTACAAAGAGAGTACATCTGAGGTAGAATTTTGAGCAAAATTTGAGGTATGAGGGAAATATGTCGATCATTCAAACAACAAAAAATCATTCTTTCTGTTGTGCAATAACCTTTTGCCTAAAAATTTCAAAACTAGAACTTTATACAACAAACGTTTCTTAGATGTGTTGTATGTTTTACTTTCCTTCAACAGACGACAAGGATTTTTTTCATTTTATAAGTAGCGTCGTGTGATGCACTTATTGGTGTACTGGGAATCAAATATGAAATCTCTACCAACATCTTATAGAAGATATATGGATTAATTTCAGTTTACCTACCTGAACTTTCACCCATTCTTCATGTTAGTCCCTGAACTGCCAGTATGATCAAGACTACCCCCGAACTCTCAATTTTAATCAACCGTGCCCAATCTTTCACACTCCATCCAAATTATCAGTCAATTGATGACGTGGCAAGAGATAAATGGTTAAATTCCTATAATACCCTCGTCAAAATTTTCCACTCTGTTTACATCCTCACAAAAAAAAGGGCCCCCTGTTTGCATCACTCTCTCTCTCTCTCTCGCTCCTCCGATCGCAAACTCAGACGATGCAAATTTCAATAAGAAGAAAACACAAAAAATCCAAGCACAAAATTTCATCTGGGTTTCCTCGAAAGAACCTCAAACTCTGATTTAGGTAGTGAAATCTACCCAATTCCTCATCTGGGTTCTTCTAATTTCTTCACAAAAGCCTCAAATTTGATTTGGTTCTCAAATTCTACCTCATATCTATCTCATCTGGGCTGTGCTCATTCTTATGATTTCACGATCGCAGTGATGACGACCGGGAGTTCGAGGCTTCAGGTGGCTAGTTGAGGAGGACAAGAGCCACCGCTGGTTATGAATCCCAGCACAGACCCCACCACCGCCAAAACCGCCACAGCGCCACCATCCCTCTACCTTCCACGACGCCACGCGGAGGAGAATTTCACCAGCTTCTACCCCGCATAGGCGTCTGCGAACAACTCGATCTACTTTCACCGTTTTGCACCCTTCAACCACGATCGATCTACTTTTTCCTCGTCCCGAGAAAGAACAACCCACTTAGGGAGCCACCTAACCTAAGATTGAAGTTGAAACCAGAAACTTAGCTTAGCCCTCTTCGAGCTCTCGAGGTTCGGTGTTCGAGTCCAAAGAGGAGGAACAAGAGAGATGAAGATGAAGAGGAAGAACAGGATTTCAGGAGCTTTTGAGGTCTGGTGCTCTAAGCTCCTTCTCCTCTGATTAAAATAAGTTTGATTCTTTACATTTCGGTTTCGATTTGTGCTCTCTGTGGATCTGTGTCTCTGTTTTGGTAGAGGTTTTTGTGATGTTTGCTTTGCCTTGTATCAGTGTTGCGTTGACTGTTTCAATCAAAACCATTTTGATTGACTGGCGGTCAGGATTCCTGGAGGTATGGATTCGGTATAGTCACAGCAGAGAAGAGGAGGATTGGTGTCGCTATCGCCGTCGCAGACACCCAGGTCGAGTGATAAGTTGGAGAGAGATTTTGCGATCGGCGGATTCAAATTATATGAACAGGCATGGGAAAGAGAAGGGTGCATGTCATGGTGGTTTTCCTTCATATGTGGGAGATTTCGATGAACAGGAGGCATGGGAAAGAGAAGGGCGACAATGTGTAGGTTCTTGTGCATTGCACGTGAGTCAGGAGTCTGAGTTGGACTCATGGCCGAGTTGAATGAGTTGTTGTTTCGAGTCATAAGCTCATGAATTGATTGAGCTGTGTTGTTTGTTGGAGTTAAAAGATTTCCCAATATCCCTATCTGTGAGAGGTTTGAAATTGTTTCCCAAAATGATCGAGGCTCAGGGATCTGGGGTTAATGTCATCAACAAAGATGCAGCTGATTTGTTATAAAAATAAATAAATAAAATAAAATAAAATAAAAGCAAATTGTCTATTTTAGCCCTCTCTGTGGGCCCGACAGCTTTAAATGTGCTTGCTGACTAGTCCCATGTCAGCAGTAAACAGAATTTTTGGATGGCATTAGGAGAGTTGGACATGGGTGATGGAAATTGAGAGTTCGAGGTAGTCTTGATCAAATTGAAAGTTCAGGAACTAATATGAAGAATAGGTGAAAGTTTAGGTAGGTAAACTGAAATTAATCCAAGATATATTTAGCACTAGACTAAATAGTAGTTTGTGATCTAACACTTAAATATAACTGCTTACACTAAACAATCTATCAAGCAAATATTTATACCTTAAAATTAAAATATAGTTTCTTTAAAAATAAATTTTGTAATCATCACATAATTGATAATTCAAGGTATACTTTTGTACCTTTGGTAAATCATTGATTGGATGAGTAATTCATAATCATAATCTAGCTCTCCGGTCCTAGCACCATCTTCATCTTCTTCTTGACCTTCTGACATCACAAAAACTTTCTTCATTCTCTATCAGTGACTAAAAAAAGGGAGATGATAGCATATATAGGCAATCAAGTTATTAGACATCAAGTTCTTTTTATAGGTTTAGAGAGAATTCTAGAACAAGCGGTTTTGAAAAGGGAAAAAAATACAAACAGTACCCAACCTATGGCCCACTAGTAACTTCAGTATCCAAATTTTCAAAACTATCACTTTGGTACCCAGGTTATCTAGCCCGACCCAACTTTAGTACCTAAAACACTGTTTGCCGTTACGGTGTTAACCACCTGGCAAACTTTGAAGGGTATTATGGTCCCTTCACTGTTCGTCTTCTTCTTCCTCACACTCTCTTCGTGACCAAAACCCGGTCGCCGTCTGCAGTTCAAAACCGTCCCCGAAGCCGTCGCATCTTCCAGAAAAAGAGAAGTCACAGCAAATCCCACCACCAATCAAGGCCCTAACTCCGATCCTCACAGCCTGGGAAACATCAAACAACATCAATCCAAATCTTTGGAATTTCATTTCCCATCTTCATAGTGTGAGTGAGTCTCAGAGAGAGAGAGAGGCATCGGGAGCTTGGCCGAGAGAACCGCAAAGCCGTCGAGAGCTTCACTCGGCAGCGCCTCCAGGTCTGAAAAACCTAGCTGAGATTCACCTCATTCTTATCTGAAAAACCTCTAAGTTGCATAATTCTCAGTATGTAGAGCTGCAATCGCAACAAACACGAAATCTCTTTGCGAAAAGCAAATATCTCAAATCAAATCCTTCATAAAAATGATGAACAAATAAACATTAATTTACACTAACACAACCAAATTAAGCAACAATTCAACACACATTGAATCAAATTACTCAAATTGAAGTTCAATCGAAAGTCAAGCATACCATCTGAATCTTCATCATCATCAGAGAGAGGGAAATCGAGCCAAGTCTCGGGATGCATAGAAACATTTCTCACGAACGCAAGAACCTCCGGCGTCACACCGAGAGCCAGCCCAGCCGCCTCGGCCTCTTCCTCCGATCCAAACTGAAGCAAATTCGAAGCGATCTTAGTGAACTCCGAAACCGCCATATTGCTCGAAAGCTTCGAGATCCCGCTCTTGAACTTTCCGCCGATCTCCGCGAAATCGCTCCGGATTCCGGCGATCACGTCCTCCTCGGAGAGCTCCGGATCCGACGGCTCTCCCTGCTCGGCGGGTTTCGGAGCGGCCGCATTGGGCGGCGGGGCGAGAAACGAGGCGACGCCCCAGAACTGGCGGGACAGGGTTTTGGTGAGCTCTTGAATTTTCGCGGCAGGGGTTGCGGCGGGGGGGGGGCAGCTGGAGAGGAGGAGGCGCGGGTCTTGGTCGTTGATAATGGTTAGAGAGAGAGAGAGAGCGAAGAAGAGGTAATATATATATATAAATAATGAATTAAATATTTGAAAAATACAGTGGGTTTCTTATCTAAACAAAAACAATGGGCTCTAAGTCCAGTGTTCAATCTACAATTTTTTTTAACACATATTAAAATTACATTTTTGGCAAGTACATAAATTTGGTCTTGGGTGTTTTATTGTTGCTTAAGGAAATGATTTATAATGGGCTTTATGTCCAGTATTCGGTCTACAATTTTTTTCCACATATTGATATTATCTATTTTTTACTGACGCTTAAGGAAACAATTTATAACGGGTTCTAAGTCTGGTATTCGATCTATGATTTTTTGCCACATATTAATATTATCTATTTGGCAAGTATGTAAATTTGGTCTTGGTTGTTTTACTGGTGCTTAAGGAAACAATATATAATGGGCTCTAAGTCCGGTATTCAATCTACGATTTTTTTCCACATATTAATATTATCTATTTGGCAAGTACTTTTACTGTGTTTAAGGAAATGATTTATAATATGAAGGCATGCTCACCAAAGGGACAGTTTTTAAGGGACTATGAGGGACAAGTGAATCCGATGGCTGGAAATAAATGCACAGTTTTAAGTTTTTATAATTTTTTCTTTTATATTTAATACATGTGGTTGAGATGCATTTGTCTCTCACAGTCCCTTAAAACTGTCCCTTAGGTGAGCAAATCTGATATGAATCTTTGAAGTTATTGTAATCATTATGAAACAATTGAATTTAACAAAATATTTTATATTTATTATAATTATGATTATTATTTTAGGAAGATCAATTCTAAATTTGCAAGGCTCTTTCCTAATATTTTATGGTGCAGTTCGACACGGTGGCTCTTTGTGATGGGGTGCTATGAATCGATCCATGAAAATTTGATAAAGTCATGGTGCTTGTTGTGTCCTATGATGGTCTTTCAAATCATACTTCACTCAACCTCAACAACATTAGGATTTGGATATAACTGCAAATCTTCACCGGTCCTGAAAATGAAGAAGGTGGTTAAGTACATATCATATATGGTTACCACGATTGATAGATTCAAAGTGGTACCCATTCTATCCGTAGTTTAGGTTCAAGTCGATCTTGTTGTGGATTAGATTGTCTGGTTGATGTGATCCTTCAAAATAGTGCATATGACGATAATTTAAAGCTTGTTTTTACAATGAGAAGATTATGGTCGTCTGTAATCGGTGTTAGAGTTTGGAATATCCTCTTAGTGGATGCTCAGGTGCGGTGGTGATTAACAACGGCTCTGGTCAACTAAGTACTAGCTCCGCGGGAATGGTTTTGACTTTTGTAGTTTTGAGGGTATCACCTCCCTCAAGATTGAATGGATGGATCTAGGGTTGGGTTCGGTATGGTACCGGGCCTTCAAGTCTAAAACCACCTACCGTACCAGAGCTTATTGGTACACAAAATGAAGTACCATTACCGGTACCAAGACTTCGGTTACCAACTTCTCGATATCGGTTGGTATCGGTTGGTTGGGCCTCTAACCGAGTTTAAGATTGGGCAACGATCTGGCCAGAGCCCAAGAATTGAGCCTGCTAGGCAAGGCAAGCCCAGATCTTGCAGAGTCAACCCCAACCCCACACCACCACCACCACTGCCATCCCTCCACCACCACCCAGATCGCGCTGACTCCACTACCATCCCTCCACCACTGCCCATATCGCGCCGACTCCCCCAAACTGAAGGTCGAGATCCATTTCAATCTCCTCCGACCCCAAACCAGCAACCAAGTTCCAAATCCCAACCTCTCTAGGTCTGCAAGATCCGAAACCCCACCCCTCAGCGCCCCTGAACTCTCCTTCCTCCTCCCATCTACCATTGTAGCCTACGGCCATAGCTCGTTCGACGACAGCGGGAGTGACAGCAACAAAGTTTGAGGGCTGATGAGCTTGGATTCGAGAGAGAGACTGAGGTGAAAGAAGAAAGAGAAGAAATGACCTTGAAAGAAGAAAAAGATAAGAATCAGAAGGGATGGGAAAGAAGAAGAGACAAAAGAGACGGGAAAAGAAAGAAAAAGAAGAAAGAAGAAAGAAGAAAGAGAAGAGAGAAGAGAGAAGAGTTGTCCAAAAAGAAGAGAGAAGAATAAAAAACTAAAAAGAAGAAGATAAGAAGAGAGACAGACGAGACGGGGAAAAGAAAGAAAAAGAAGAAAGAAGAAAGAGAAGAGAGAAGACTCAGAAGAGAGAAGAAGAGTCCAAAAGAAGAAGACCAAAGAATAAGTATGATACATGTCTTTGGTGCAGTACGGTATACCATGTATATGTGAAAATTGAAACCATTACCGTACCGTGTATGTGGAGTCGGTACGGTTGTACCATACCAAGACTTCGGTTACCAAGTTTTCGGCTACCAATTCACTTGGCTCGGCTCGGATGCGGTTGGTACGGTTTGGTTCGGGAGAATTTGCCAGCCCTAGATGGATCAACTCAAATGGTTTTCCTTGCTCAGATTCCAAAATCAACGGATAACTTTCTAACCAGCTGAGGTTTCTTAGGCCCAACAACCATTGTTCTCTCTTTCGCCTCAATAAGGCGACATAATCGATTCGACTCGCAACAGCACGATACCTACCTTAATCAAAGAAAACCTTAATGGGTTAGGGTTGAGAATAGCTTACAAAAGGCTCAAATGATCCAATCTGAATCTCTTACCGTCTTACATGCTCTCAAGAGAATATTGTTGTATCATACCCAACTATTCATTTTGGACTCAAACAATTGATGGACTCCACCAACTTTACCTACTAGTGGCCCATCCACTAGGTGCCAAAAACAAACTAAAGGTCTCCAAGTATGATGGGCCTATAGGAAAGAAGACTTTATGGCCTAAGATCGTGGGGATGACTATATTGGAAACATCATTAGAGCAGCTTAATAATTTATTTCAGTTGCTCACTCTATGTAAATTGTTGAATACTTAGGTGATGTCTTCCTGACGAACCCCAAAAGGGGTAAGACATCATTTGTAACTTTTGGTTCTCAATATATTGTCATCTTTCCATAATATTTTTTTTGTATTTTGTATTTTTTTTATTTTTTAAAAACCTCTTAGCCCAACCCACCTTTACATATGCTAGTGAGAATCAAACCCATGACCTTTATAATGTTGGAATTATAACTTAACAACAGGTCATCAGCTCACTGGCAAAAATGATTCAACATGTAATTAATAATTGTTCAACCAAAAATAAAAATAAAAAAGTAATTAACGAGTATTGTTCTCACATCTGTTACATATCTGTCAACATATCTAAGGAGTCATAATAAACCAAATGTTTTTTTTTTTAAATAATTCAAATTTATCATGAAATTTTAGACAGCACTGGAAGTTTTTCTTTCCAAAGTTGGAAAATTAGGAAAATTGTTAATAAAAAAGATGTGTCGATATTTTTGAGTTTTTCAATTGGCGTACCGTTTTGATAATTATGTTTTACCAAGGGGAGTGAAATTTGCACTTCCTTTTTTGTAAACCACACTCCACACTCCCATTATCTCATTTCTTCATTAAATTTTCCAAATTATCCCTATCATCTTCTTATATTTTCTTTGCCACTCATTGCATTCCATAAAACAACTAGATCGTCTCCTCTTTCTCTATCATTTTCTCTCTCTTCCCATATTGACTCGTAGACCAGAAATATCCTCTATCTACCAATCTTGTATTCTTAACACAATGATTAGAATACTTTGAGTTCAACTTCGATAGACCAGAAAATGGATAGAAGATAATTTTGGTATTCGAGAAGCTGGTGATTAATTATTGAAAGATTTCCTCGAGTTATTCCTAATGGTTAGAAAACTTCGACAATATTTTCGATAATCAACTCGAGAAGCTTGGCAGATTTATGAACGCCATCTTCAACGCATTTAAACAAAGTTGGGGTTGATTGAAAACATAGGTTTGGAAATTGAAAATATGGGTTGATTGAAATTCTCGGATTTGGAGATGAGGTGATCATTTCCACCTTAAATTTAGGCTCCTTTAGTGTTTTGACCACAAATTAGAAACTCAATTGTTAAGCAATGGCAGCAGAGCCTTCATGATTGAAAAGGACTAGAAGAAGTTTTCCCATAAAACTCACTATGTGAGAACTAAAGAACATAAAAAAAAATATATAAAAAAAATGAAGCAATACCCATATTTTTGGAATAAATGACAAAAGGAGTGTGGTTTACAAAAAGGGGAGTGAAATCTCCTTTATGAACTGTGAGTTTATGGAATGGAAGACTTTAAATAAAAATAAGGATTAAATTCAGTTTACTCCCCTGAACTTTGGGCCTAAAATCATATTGGTCAATCTTTTCTGAAAATCGATTACGATGGTCCCTATACTCTCGAATGACATCAGCCGAGTCCAAAATTTGAATTTGGCTCGAAAGATGACGTCATATGCTGAGTTGGAACCGACATAGGGGCCCACTTTTCAGATTTTAAACCCTACAAGGATGGCAAAATAGACATTTCCAATTTTCTAATTTTTTTTTCTCTCTTTTCTTAATTTTTTCTCTCTTAATTTTTTCTTCTTCTCTCTTTTCCTCTCTCCATCTCTCTCCCCTTCTCTATATCGACGACCACAATTCCACCTCCACCTCCCTTCGATTTGAAGCTCCACACCACGCCATCTTGTTCCTCGTCCTCCTCCTCGATCGGAATCGGCGGCGTAGGCACAAACTTCTATAACTTCTCTGGTCGTCGAGGCGTATCCGGGAGCATTGAGGTGTTAGGCTTGGAGCGGGTTCAGGCTTTACAGGAGCAGATCCAGAGTTTTGTCATGACGAAATGGGTTTCTGAGAAATCCAATTGGGTTTTGTCATGATGAAATTCAATTTCGGATCCTTCAATTTCAGTGAAAGCTTTTTCTCGATCTGGGTTTGTGATTCAATTTCAGAGCCCGATTTTGGTGTTTCAGGGTCCGGTTTCCAGTAGCAGCAGTGGGGTTTCGAGCTCTGCAAGAAGTCCTCCGATGAGAATTGCTTATAGGTGCAGAGTTGCAGCACAAGATTTTCTATGAAGAATTTGTTATCAAGGCTGAGAAAGCACACATAGGGCAGGTAATTTTGATTTGATTGCTCTGAATGGTTTTTATTTCAGTTTGGGAATTTGGCCAATTGGATTGAGAAGTTGTGTTGCATCTTATTTGCAGCATTGTGTTGAAACAGCGGTCTGCTCGCATTGATTGGCGCTAATTAGAAATTTGAGAGGGTGTGGAATTTGGTTGAGAATTTCAGTGTAGTAGATGGTGGGAGCTTGTGAGGTGTGAAAGAGAGAGTTGGGTCACTGGGTGGGGAGGAGAGGATCAAAATTCAGAGCCTGTCGGAGAAAGAAATCAGAAATTAAAAAGGAACCAGTGTTTCTGGCGGCTCCGGTGATCATCAGCAATGCATGAGGTACAAAAATCGATCCCTTTTTCACATTCTACATGATTGTATACATGGTTTTCAATTGCTTGAGTTATGAACGAATTGGTTTTTGGTTGCTTTCGGTGCCGACGGACCTCACTGTGCACGATGGTTTTCTGGTATTTTTCTAGCAGCTGTTCAGGAGGTTCTGGGCTTGTATCTGGAGTTTTGGAGCGTGATAACCACCTGATTGGGCTTGTGAATTCAAGTTATACTATGAATTGAATGGCTGATTGTGATTATTGATTTGGTTGCTGTCAATCTTTCCAAGCTCGACGGCTAGATCGGGGAGCTTCTTGGAGAGGTGGAGGGCGGGGAGTGTGGTGGAGGAGCTTGGAGGTGGCATGGAGGTTGGAAAGCTGGAGAGCGGCGACATTGATGGATAGCAGGTGGCGCGGTCAACTTGTCGGTGGTCAATAGAGAAAAAAAAATAGAAATTAGATCAAATTAAAAATGTCTATTTTGCCCTCTTTGGGGGGTTTAAAGTCTGAAAAGTGGGTCCTATGTCGGTTGCAACTCAACATATGACGTCATCTTTCAAGCCAAATTCAAATTTTGGACTCGAGTGATGTCATTTGAGAGTATAGAGACCATCGTAATGGATTTTCAGAAAGAGGGACCAATCTGATTTTAGGCCCAGAGTTTAGGGGAGTAAACTGAATTTAATCCTAAAAATAATGATTGACATGACCTGGCATGTTTAGACATGTCACAAAGTTATCTTCTAAATTCTATGTGTCATTTGAAATTCACATCTGTCATGAGCTCCGTATTCATAGGGCATGACATTTAGGAGATGCCTGAACTTATGGAACATTGAAATATCGAACATATTTTCTAGGTTTTCCACTTTAAAGAACCATAAAAAAATAAAAATTATGTTAGAGATTTCAGTATTCTGTTAAATGGAATCCATTCTAAAGATCATTTTACTAATGGTGAGATTTAGAAAAATGACAATTTGAACATAAATGAGGCTTTGCATGATGGAACCCGAGGAATGAAATGGTTTGCTAAAATGTTAAAGTTTGTCAACATTATTTGTACTGGAGATGGTGTATTTGGGGAATTCAAAATACTTTTTTCATCTCCCATGGGAAACTTTTATACAAGAAACCAAAAGTAGGTAAGTAATAAAACCAGACAGCAGACTAATCCACACCACGCGCCAAGCAATTTTTTGAAATAAACCCTAAATCAGGCCTCTGCTGAGTTTGCTCACTGCTAGTTATGGCTCCGACAATGGTGGCCGCAGCTCTATACGGCATCCTCTGCCAAAAATATTTCTTCTAATCTATCAACATATTTGAATCCAAGATCCTTGTTTGGAATTGTCAAGGCCTAAACAACATTGAAACTCAGGATGTATTGGTGAATCTTGTTTGTCAACGAAATTTTGATTTCCTCTTTCTATTAGGGACATTGGCTGTGCCAATACTACTAACAACAGTCAGTGATAAACTTGGTTTCGAAGGCTACATCTGTCAGCCATGGTCGGCAGACTCAAGAGGCCTAGCCTTTCTTTGACGTCATGGCAATGTGGTGCGTCTGGGCAACTACTACTATAACCACATTCATGTAGAAATCGCAAAAGAAGGATCTAAGGATGAACTTCATTTTACAGGCCTATACTGTTTAACATACAAGTAAAAGAATAACAAATACTCTGGACGTGATAAATCGAACATCAACCAAACAAACAAGGGAACTTTTTCTCTTTTTAAACCAGGCATCACACAATACTCTGAACACACAATGTTGAAACCTCATTTCTCTAAGAAGGTTTCTCAATCATAACAACTCACAAACACCTTAAGTCATCCCTCTACATTCAACTTTTGAGACAATCCCATTTTGTTTCTCACTCTTCCATGTAACCAATTTGTCCAAACAAAGGTAAAGTAGCCTGAGATTGATTTCCTGTTTGTAATACAACATGTTCTGTCTACATCCGCATCACCACTAAATAAGATATTAATAAGATATTAAAGATGGTTGAAATTCGTCAAGAAAATTGATATTGACCTTGAAACATGCTAACGACAACCTTTGAATCATCACCTTCTACCTGCAAATCATTAATATCAACAGGAAGAGCCCATAACAAACTTATCTTTAAACCAATAACTCATTGCCCAAACATTATCAATAGATGTTTTATTTGACATATAAGGCTGGGCTGGGCTGGGCTGGCCTTAATGAGCATGTTTAGCTACCCGCGGGGCAAATGACAACCTCTGCCAATAGCCCCGTTCGTTCTTGTAACGGCTCACTTTGAGTCCTCATCCTCGTCTTATCCAACTATCCCTGTTCAATTTCAAACAGAAATGGCCGCTACCACCACCACCACTTCCACTGCCTTAATCAACACCTTGCAACCCTCTTCCCTTCAAAAGCTCTCAAGACCCAAATGGACAGTCACCAACCTTTCTCTCCCAACACCTCCGTCTCGCGTTTTGTTCGCAAATGGGTGCCGTTTAAAGACCCCCCTCACTCGTGTCTCCTCCTCTCAAAGTTTCCCACTTCCACTGCTTTAATCAACACCTTGCAACCCTCTTCCCTTCAAAAGCTCTCAAGACCCAAATGGACAGTCACCAACCTTTCTCTCCCAACACTTCCACTGCCTTAATCAACACCTTGCAACCCTCTTCCCTTCAAAAGCTCTCAAGACCCAAATGGACAGTCACCAACCTTTCTCTCCCAACACCTCCGTCTCGCGTTTTGTTCGCAAATGGGTGCCGTTTAAAGACCCCCCTCACTCGTGTCTCCTCCTCTCAAAGTTTCCCCACCGTCCCCGTCACCGTCAAGGACTACGAGGTACTTCATCTCACACTTGCTTTACTGCAATTCTCCATTTGCTTCAATACTTAGAGCTGAATATGGATATGATTATGTGATTCACAAATGAGTTTCCTCTGCAAATTACTCCCGCTAATATGAATTTGGATAGTTGGAAATACCCAAATTCTTTTATTGCAACCAAAACACTTGGGAAAACTTACAACTCTAGCTAGAAGCTCCAGATCATATCTGAGTTTACAAAGTAGAGTAACTAATTATGTTCCGACGTATCGGTTTCTTATGTTCCATATATTTTTCACAAAACAATAAAAGGAAGGAGCTATTTACAAAGCTAGAATTAAAGCCAGGCCTCATAACTTCATGGAGCTGTTGGGGGCTTCGAAGAGCTCCACATGATCGAGACCTAAAAGCCTGCACATGCATGCATCCTAATCAATGTGTTTATGATCTTCTTGGACATTATATTGGTAAATCCATTACTCTTTGTATAATAAGCCAAATATATAAAACTGGTGGAAATTTAAACGTATAACATGCGATCCTGCTCAGACTTCCAGTCTTCTTGTCTGCTGCTGAGTTTTTCCTGCAAAAAATATTCAGTAGAGTGGATTAAACTTAGGCTGCACAGTTAAGTATGTTATCCGTAAATGGAATTTTTTTTCTTTTTCTTCTAAATGATCATGTTACATGTATTTGTATGTTTGACAAGAAACATCCAACTTTATTTGAACATATGTTGATAAACTCTAATAAGTAGTGAAGCAAAATTCCTCCTTGGAAAAGTTTTTTTTCCTCTACAAATGGCTTCTCTTTTTGTTGTCCTACAACAGTTTTACTTTATTTTGTCTCGTATAGACTACTTATGTGAAACATAATGCAGTTTCTTGATGATTCTACTGAGGTGGAATTGAGATTACAGCTGGGGGGACGAAACATCACAAACTCCAGAGACATTTTTGTGGATGCAAATGGCTCCTCTTTAATAATAAAAGTACAGCACTCTGGGTCTTTTGTCACACTTATGGAAACTAATCAACTGTTTGAAAAAATAAAGCCTGCTGAAACAATATGGTTTGTGAAACTAAAACACATGAAATTCTATAACCAGATTAGATTTCCACATGTTTAGATGGGTAATTCTTGTTTTGAGCAGGTATATAGATGAAGATCAGCTAGTAATAAACTTGAAGAAGCAGGATCCAGATTTGAAATGGCCTGACATTGTTGAGTCCTGGGAGTCTTTGACCGTTGGATCTATGCAACTTCTGAAAGGAACGTCAATTTACATTGTTGGCGATTCAACTGAAATCAACCAGAAAGTGGCTCAAGAACTTGCGGTTGGTCTTGGGTAATGCTTTACGTTTAAAAACTATTATTAAGAACAGATTAGGATCCATCTAACTGTTGATTCAAGCGCTCAAGATGTCATATATATTTTTGCTGGATTTTGTTTCCTTTTCCTCCTATAGTAAGTTAGCAACTTAGTAGCTCGTGATGGTGACTGTTTATAATAAGAAGTAAGATCTGTGATTTCCAACTGCATGTCTTCATCTTAAAACATATAAATAATCCTTGATTTTTCTGTGTCTTCCCGTTCTTATTAGTTTTCTTTGGTTGACGTGATTTCAGATATACACCACTCACTACGAAGGAGTTGCTGGAAGCATTTGCCAAGCAGAGTGTTGATTCATGTGAGTATTTAGATGGATACTAGACCTCAACTTGCTGTGTTTCCTTTGGTTGATATGCCATTATTGGAAGCTGAACTAGCGGTCAGTATCACCATCATCTTTATTCCTGGGGTGTGCACTAAGTAACTTAGCTGTCAGTTTTAGATGTTAAACTTTATAACATATGACTTTGGTGCAAAACAATGGTAGATTGAATGATGATGATTAGAATGGCCATGACAGATTGAGGAGTAGTGGAGTACAAACACGTGAACAACCTATGCAACAAATAGGAGTTTTCAGATTGCTACTAATGGGCATTAGATGCCTATACTGCAAATGGAATGTGTCTAAACTTTGATTTTTCATCTAACAAAGAAATATAAGTGAAACACTTAAAATCACTGAATGGTTGATATCTTTTTTGTGGTTGTGCATCATAAAATGACTGCATGACATGGGTAAAAACAAAAGAATGGTTTGACTTGTGTTTAGTTTGTTTCAGTATCCTCCGAGTTCTAAGTTCTAACAAGCAGCAAAATTGCTTCTGTTCCGCAGAGAGGCAGAATTGTTTCAGTATCTTGATTTTATATGTTTCCCCTTGTCTTTCTGTTGTTTAATACCCTGCTTTCAACATTTTATCCATGTTTGTTTGTTAATTACTCGTTTTGTACATCCAACCTGAAATTTACTCATGGATGCTTTTCTTTAGACAAACACCTACCCTCAAAAGGATCTAGTTGCTAGTGATTACCCTGTAGATAACTATTGATCCATCATAATTAACAAGTTTAACCAATTCCAGGGCTGCTTGCTGAAGGTTCTGAACCTGTAGTAGAAGCAGAAAGTGCTATATTAGAAAGTTTAAGTAGGTACTATCTCTCAAATCTCAATAGATTTCCTTTTTCTGTTTCTCTTTTATGGGAACATATTTGTCACCAATGAATAACTTTTAATGGGCTTTGTTGGTCTTTACAGTCATGCTAGGGCAGTAATTGGTACATTAGGAGGCCAGCATGGAGCTGCTGGAAGAGCTCATAAATGGCGCCATCTTTATGCAGGATTTACTATCTGGCTGTCACAAACTGATGCTACAGGTAACCTTCTTTGATCTTTCCTTCATTGCTTTTGCTTGCCTTGTTATGGATAAGAAACTTCTACAGCTTCCAGTGGCTGTCATGCTTTGATATAATCATTTCTAAATTGTTTTCTAGTGTTATTAGGTATAAAGTGATAAACACCCCAGAGAAAAAGAAAATCCATAAGATCTCATGCACAAAAATAATTTATTGACTCTCCCTCTTGAATCATCAAATTCAACACTGAAGCAAACATCATCAACATACATTTCCATAGTTCTTGACTTTGGATGTCATTGTTTTGCAATACAGATGAAGATTCTGCAAAGGAAGAGGCCAGGAGTCATATCCAAGATGGTAGAGTAGCTTACTCAAATGCAGACGTTGTTGTCAAGCTACAGGGTTGGGATGTAGATCATGTTAAAACTGTGGCTCAGGCATGCTTGAGTGCACTTAAACAATTAGTTCTGTCAGACAAGAAGCTTCCAGGTAATGAATTATCATAAGCTTGTGCTTCACTTTGTTTATAGTTCAATTTTTCATTTCTTGTCCAAAGAAAAAGAAGAAAGAACACTTTGAAAGGTGTGGCAACTTCAAGAAGTGGGAACTATAATTTTGCGTCTAACAATGTAATGATGTCTACTGGAATGTCAAATAGAAGATATTCAAATGAATAGGCCCCCATAATGGTTTTGAACAATGCAAATGTATGGTTATTTGTATAATGCTTATAACCTCCTTTGGTTGTCATGTATTGTGAAGGTAAGAAGAGCCTCTACATACGCTTGGGATGCCGAGGTGACTGGCCAAACATCAAACCTCCTGGGTGGGATCCCTCAACTGGAGATGATGCATCTCCAGGTGGATTTCAATAAAATACACTGCAGTTACATCAGAGATTTTGATCCAAATATGTCATGATAATATTTTGATGAGTTCGGTGGTTTTGTAGCTCAAATGTAAGCATATATTGTGAATTACAAATGCAACATTAAGTAGGCATTTATTTTGCTAGCATATTCTGAAGAAAATCATATTATGTAAGACCTTGTTTGCTAGCTTATATTGCTCATTCTCTTTTCTAGGTTGTGCTGAATTACTTAGAATTGCAACATGTTTTCTCTGTGCAATGGTTGGACTAGATAACTGATCATTCTTAGTGTTCTCAAATGTTCCCAAATGCAAAATCTGATCATATTTCTGTTAAAAACAACTCATCTGAACTGTGCATGTTGGCTACTGGCTAGCTCCCAGTGAGGCTTCAGACTTGTTGGATACTTGGGTACCTGGTCATTCTAGTTTGTTAATGATAGAAATATTTTTGAAGTTTGGGCATTAAATTAGAGTTACTGGAATACACCATGAAACTTCAAGTACTTTTGGTTAAACTAATCCAAATGATATGGAAAATAACATGTATTGTCATTAGACTGATTACAATATGAAGCATTCTCATAAAATCCAAACTGAAAGTATTAGATCTCACTTGATATATGCACAAAAAATAAGTCAAATATCATTTAACCCTCTTCATCTAATGAAACAAAAAAAACCTAGACTGACATAAACAAAAATATTGGTTAATATCTCAAGTTCAAATCTTCTGCTCTCCTCTAGGTTAAAAAAGATCGAGAATCCGGGTTATCGGCTTTGTATTATGAAGTCAATTGGTCTGCTTCACACTGCGGTCCAAATATTTTGTATACATTCAACTGACATATAAACAAAAATATTGGTAAATATCTCAAGTTCAAATCTTCTTCTCTCCTCTAGGTTAAAAAAGATTCGAGAATCCGGGTTATCGGCTTTGTATTATGAAGTCAATTGGTCTGCTTCACACTGCGGTCCAAATATTTTGTATACATTCTCGACTTTTATACATGGCCATTTCTTAAACTACCCTCTGTGCTTGATATAAAAATATACACACGAGATTTAGTATTACTAAGAGCATGGTTACCCAAGAGCTTAGTGTCGCCAGTCTCTTTCACATCATTTTGGAGTGTGTTACCAGTCATGTAAAATCTAATCCCATTCACCCTGATCAAACAGCCCCATACCATTTCTAACATACCCTTCTAAGGACATGGTATATGGCACAGTCAAACATGTATAAATGCCGATATTGCAGATCATCATACAATATTCCTCCCAATGCAGGCAAGAGTCAATTTTCCCTTTTCCTTCTAAAATAGGAGCAACAGTCAGCTGTTCAAATTCAGATGGGAATATACAGCCAAATAGGTACTCAAAATTCATATAATGCCTGATATTTTGTGGCAATTCACAGAGCAGGTTATTGGCTTCCATTTCAGCTCACTCCACTATAACTAATTGTCAAATATACTTTCCCCAGGGATCCGGCCAAAGTCATGGAATTGGAAGGGTAAAATATCCAACAGATTAAACAAATGGATTTACTAGATTTGTAATTCCAAGCTTCCCAAAATTTGCAAGAAAACTTGAATTAACATTTTCATATGCTTCATATGCTACCAGTTCTCGATCCAATTCAGCTTTACACTCACAGAGTTCACACAAGGTTTCAGTACAAAGCATTGATCAACTCAAAATTTAGAAGAAAACTACTTTAAGAACATAGCCATTTCCATTTGTCCAATGGTCATATGGTTCACATCATGTCGACATATTAGGGGAGCAGCAACCTTACCAAACATCTGCCAGACCCTAACAACAGTCAGAGATCCAACCACCAATTTTAACAAATCAAGCAGCATCAAATTCTTCTTCCTGCTTTGGCAGTTTCATAGGGCACGCAGTTCTTGGTGGTAGCTGTGAAAATGACCAGTCATGAGTTAAGAACTATTAATATCAACAAATACAAATTATTCATCAGGAAACCTCTATGCCAATTTTACTTGTAAGCCTCCCTTTTGGAGTAGCTCAGCACACACCCAACTGCATGTAGATACACCATATAAAGTTTTTTATTCTAAAAATATATATGGCATGTGGGAAACACAAGGGGATGGGACTGAGAAAATATATAGATGAAAAAGAAAAAAAAATATCATACACTGAGAAAAAAATTGCTGAACGAAGACTCCTGACAAAAGGATGAGGGCAAGCATTGAATACAACTACAAGCAAACAAATTATGAAAAAGACCAGGCAAAGGGAAGCCAGCCACATATAGGTGCCAAATTAACTGTGAAAGCAAGACGAGCTTGTCTTCCACAGGCCAGCCACGAACATACACAATACAGACATTGATCCACATGAACATCTCCATGTATGCATCCATCACCAGTAAATCCTCATATGGACAACAATTACCTTGCACTGAAGGCTCATTATGGTTGACCTCAGCAAGGCATCTCCAACAATTGCTCTTAACTTCTGAATAAAACCATCCCGGCTGATCTTCTTGCACTAATAAAGTGACCAACAAGAGAAACAATCAATATACACAAAATTATCACAAACATCAAAATACCAAGAATCCAAAATTACATACCCTGAATAGATCATAGTGAACATTAACCAATTTCATATCTTTCGGAGCGACTTCTTTTGAAATAGCTTCAAATAGCGCTTTAAATGGCATCCATGGGGATTTTGGAGTTGTCAAAGAGCTTGAGCCAATTTCAACAGGCTTTTCCTGTGATTTCTCATATTCTAAAGCTGGCCTAGGATGCCTCCCCTACAGAAAAAACTGAAGGTATCAGAGTATTGAAATTTTTTGAAACAGTGACAAAGGAGACCAACACCTCAAGAATACAACTAGTGGATCTTTAGCTAAACGAGTTATACAAAAAACTGAAACAGAAAAGTATTCCAATAGTACTCCACCCTTTGACTCACAACTAGTAGATTCCACATGTCATTGAACCTGACACACAGGTGTTCCAACAGCACACCATCCTTTGGCTAAAACTAGTAAATTCCACATGTCAATGAACCTAACACAACCATCAATCTTGCCCTAGTTCGAGACTCTATTAAGCAAAGTAAGCCTCACATTCTACTTCAATATTAAGAGAAAGAAAAGTCAAGTACATGGATGTCTTAGTGTTGGGAATCAAGTCCAGTTCTTCTCTGAAGGCCCACTAGATTTCAGAGAGAAAAATTACTAAATAAAAAAAGAGAGGTATCATAGAGGAGAATAATTATGGGATTTTGATGGCATCTAGAGCACCACAAACAGTTTGTCTTTGCTGAATTGAACTAAGAGGCAGTTTAGGCGATCTACAGTGCCAACATCAGACAAGTCCTCCTTCAAAGTTGGATAGGCACAACAAAATGCATATAAAGCCAATGTCAAACATTCTTGCAAACACGAGGACAATGATAGTACGAGTCGGAATAGAAAACAATAAACTGAAGTTTCAATGCAATAGAGGGCTTACTGGTTCCATTGGCGAGCCGTTGAACTGCAACTGGCCTGGACACTCATCACTAGTTGTAATTCCAGAAAGATAACCTCTGCTTTCTGTAACCATGGTCCCTGTAGTAGCACCAAAAAGTTCTAGTGGTCCTAATTAAAATTTTCTAATCAAAATTGGTCTAAAAAAGGTCTCCATGAACCACAAGGTCCCCAGAAAGTTAAAAACCCACCAGAGATTTGGACCAGTAAGTCATAACTCATAGGCAGATATACAATGAGTAAAAAGGATGGCCTATTTCATATAGAGATAGCATGACTGAAAAAAGATGGCACAACCTGCTTAAAACCTTCTGATTGCATTAGCAGAAGCTAATTGAATAGGATAATGAAAAAAATGGATGCAAGTCCAAATTTTTCAAATTACCATTTTCCAAAGTTCATTTGGCTCCATAAATCAAGGGGAGTGATTTTCACACTTGCCATGTCTCCATTTGCACTTTTTCAATTTCTTATTTCCACATTCAATCTTTGAGTTTCAATGTTCTGTCATGTTTTAACTTTATATGAAACCAAGCTAACACTGCCAGTTCCAAGAGAAAGGGCATACTATGCTTGTTCTTTTGATCCCTTCAATGATTTTGATCACACAAGAGGTTGGATAACCCCCAAACCCAATGGACACTTCCAATTCCCAGCAACGGTAGACTCATCCTTGATTGATTAGAAGAAAGACCCTGGATCTAAATTTATAATCTCATTGGTTGGGAATCAACTGTCAAGTGAACACCACTAGAGGAGTAGAGGGTTCCAGATTGGGCTCTTCAGATACGACCATCCTTGGCTGTGGGAGGTAGCACATTCCAACCTATAGGCTATAGATATGAAATTCATCTACCATTATGTTCTGACCTTTAAACCTAGAAGTACCATAAATGACATAAATGACTTGAGTTAAACTGCGAGGCCAGCTATTGAAGTTTCTCCTTCATCTATTGAATTTGGGTGTTATCCAACCTTCATTTCAGTCCAGACAACTGAGTGTATTCCAATTTCAAGTAGTTGAGAGAGGCGGCAATGTTAGGTGGGTACATGTGATAAAACATTCTGAGACTAAGAGTAAGGTTGGAAATAAGAACAATTGAGAAAAGGAGTGCAAATGGAGAAATTGGAGTGCAAAAATCACTCCTGAAAATCAAACAAGGAACTAGCATATGAGGAAAGATATACCACCTTCAGCCTTTAAAGATGTCTTGAAACTGACAACATACTCCGGAAAAATATGGGTGTTCACGTTCATACTCCAAACTATAAGATGGCGTGGATTTTGAAGGTCATCAACTCCACTATCAAATTGTATAGAACTGGGATGGCACTGTCCAGATCCGGGATTGACCATTTCGACATTTCCCATAACAACACGGCATAACATTATGTATCTTATCCCATTTTCGTCATCATCACTGTAACTTGCGCTGAAAGAAAACAAGTAGTAAAACCTCTGACAAAGCAAGAACCCCAAAAAAAAAAAAAACAATGATCCTCCAACAGAGCAAACACTAGAAGTTTGCTACAGCATCAAAACTTATAAGAAAGAAGATGGGGAGAGGAGGGGGGGTTGGGGACAACAGTACTGTACTAATATTTTACATCTAATGGACGAAAGTAAACACAGCAGATGATTCTATGGTAGTTGTAATATGCATCTTAGTTCTACTAAAATTCCTTAACATGTAGATGAATTGATAGATAGAAAATATATGCAAACCTGATATGAGTGTGATTAACAGATGTCAAGTTAACTCCAGTGCCATTTGAGCACATACTCGTAGGTCCGCCATGCCCAAGCCCATACATCATGATTTTAGATAGTGCATCTTTAGTAACAGCCATCCAACCATACTGGACATTTGGATTCCCGCGGTACTTCTTTGTTAATTCAACCTGCTTTTGGAACAGCTCAGCTTTTGCTTGCATCAAATGACTAGAGCAGTGCTTAATCTCTACTATACATGCATTCAAAGAGGAACCAATGCCCTTATCAAACAGGTCTCGTACTGAATTAGAATCCAGTGTTTCAACGAAAACTGGAGACTCGGTCATTATATTTTCATCAAACCGTAGAGTTCCCTTATTGATTTCCAGCATTTTGGCATCTGATACTTGGTTGCAATAGTCATTTACTTTCTTATAGTCTCGATTACCAAGAGGAGTTTGTTCAATCTTAGTCCTCTTAGCAGGACTATTTGACTCCTCAACACATTCCTCTGTATTGGAGCTATTCAATCCAGTTATTCCAATCTCAAGCTTCAATGTGATATCCTGGGGCCCATTTGCCTCTTTAAGCACAACAGGAAAACCACTCTGCTGTAATTCAGAATCGCAGTACTTTTCATTTTCTAAAAAACAGGAATGAATTTCTGGAAAGAAGCAGCAACCTGCTTCATCAATCCAAGCAATTTGCTTCACTAGACCTGTTTTCACTTCCAACTGTATCATATACAGAATATCTAGCAACAAACGACAGCCATTCAAATCCACTTCTATAGCTGCATTTTTCAGTTGAAAGTGCTCCCTAACGAAGTCAACGATTTCTTGAGGATAGTCTATCCACTCCCCAGATTCATAGTATAGAAATCGCTGAGGAAGCCCACTTTTGGTGAAATTTCTGTAGTTTTTAAGCACAGAGCTTCTGAAGTTTGATCTACACTTGGTTTTGCATTCATCTGATCGTTTACGCTTGCCAAGTTTGTTATATGATGAAGGTGAGCTGGACTGTTGAGACAACACTGTGCGGCTAGCTCTGACTCGAACTGATGCAGTTTTTGTCGCAGTTTTCCCCTTCAAATTGACCACTATTTTGTGGCCATCATCCAAGACCTTAACGCTGTCTGTTTCCATTTATCTACACGGAAAATTTACAGACTAAATCCTAAATACTCTAAGAATAATGTACAAGTATTTTCTTGAGATCCGGGAATGGAGAAATTGTTCCATGGACACAAATTTGCATAGCCTGCATAGAAGACATAGTATTTCTTATTAAACTACTTCTAATTCATCTACCAGAAGGTAAAATCTGCACATAAATGTAATTACCAGTGAGCTTAATCATGTATCATCTCATACTACATGTTGAGTTCCATAATACAGGTCAGAGATAACACGTATTATTGACCTCAATATGGAAAAGTAACAAAGAAAAGTTAGGAACTCTTCCCAACCACCATTGATTAGAAGAAACAGGTGAAACCTGATGCCTTTAGCATCAAGAAACCTGAATTTGTAATGATAGTCACGTTTTATATGTACATCATCTCATACAACAGAGAAGCTCAGAGTTCTAACTTTAAAGTGTTGGTTCAGAATCAGGCACAAGAACGAAGAAGACTTGGCCTTCTGACTGAGAAGCAAATATAAACAACAGAACCATAGGAATAAACACACAAAATGGTACCGTATTCTGTAGTTACAGGCCATATTGTACAAGTCATGTTTCTGAACAACATTTTATGTGCGAGTCACCAGCAAACAGAAATTCTTCTTGCGATGACTGAAAGGAAACCCACTACGGAATATAAGAATTAAAAGAATCAAATGAAGAAAGATAGATACCGATCAAGGGAAACTACCTTTATTTCTTTCTTTCACCGATTAACTGTATCGATCCTGAGACAATTAAAACACACCCTCAATCAAAAAGTTTGTCTGTAATACACTGAAATTGAAGCGAATAAAATAATAACAATAATAATAAAATATAAACACTCACACATCTATTCTACCCCTAGTTCTATTCGGCAATAATATGAGGCGGTGGACTTGGTTAATAAAGTTCTGTAGATGAGTTTGACTACCCAAATATGAATTACCTGCCAAAGAAAACAAGACCATGAGTACCAATTCTATAAAAATCATACAGACTGAAGCCAAAACCATCAAAATTGAGGGAATCATGGATTTTTCAGTTTCGATAAAAACGAAAAAATTCAACATATTGGTCAAAAAAATTCCAATTATTCACACAAGAAAATTTATATAATCAATTTGTCAAATCCGATTTATATTCTGGATCATCAAAATCACCAAGTCAAATATTAAAAGAAAAAAAGCGAATTTGAATCTGATCGCGGCCATCCTATTTCAGGATGAGAATTAGTTGCAGCACAACAAAATCAGTGATTCCAAATTCAAAACACCAAAGAATAATCAAACTACTACCAAGATCAAAGCCCTAACTCAGATGCATCTAGAAATTAACCCCAAAAAAAAAAAAAAAAAAAAAAAAA
>BDJD01002250.1:10704-22334 GCA_002564525.1 Rosa multiflora
TAGGTTACGAGGTTGATGACTTCCCCTCTTTGCTTATGACTCATAGAATTTGAACTCGTGGAAATTTGGGTGTCAACAATATTTATATATTATATATATATTTATATTTAACTTAATTGACTAGCTATGTAAGTTTGACCCTCTTAACAAAATTTTTGGCTACGCCATGTAGGTGAAGTCAAATCAAACACAAACGTGTCTGTTTCATTTGACTCTGTGGTTACCAACATACACAATCAAGAATTTTTTTAAATTTTATTTCATAAATGTGCTGCATGTATACACGTCTACTAGAATCCAAAGCTGTCACGCCCCTGATTTTTAATACAAATAAAAATCGATATACAATCCCATAATTATATATGCATGAATGTTCAGCCATCAATACAAAATACCTATAAACTTTTTTCCCTTTTAACCAAATTACATATTGATGCCCTGAACCCACTATGTCAATATTGACCCGCTCCATAGAGTCATATTAATATAAGCTTACGAATTAAATTGTCAACAACAAAATAATAAATAAATGCTCCTCAGAGCTTACTACAAGCGGAAGTCATAACAACAGTAAAGTCACAAAATTTTCTTCCTACCATAATGCTGCCAGCACGCCACCTCAGCTTCAGCCACGATTATCCTACGATTATCCTGACCTGCAGGATTAACCCCTACACCATTCCATTGAATAGTGCACCGGGTTGCCACACAATAAACCCTGTAAGCTTATAAAGCTCGTATGAGTAAACTCAAAATCACAAAGCAAAACACATTTCTTAAGTCACCACAACCATCAATTCCATATTGTTCCATATTGTGCTTACATAAGTCAACTGGTGACTAAAGCCTCATGCTCAGATCCTAAATCCTAGCATCCAACTACACAAATTTCGGTCAAACAAGACTTCCTCAAGCAATGTTTGACGCCATCCTAATGCCCTATGGCGAATTCCAGAATCACACTCATTGCCTCCCCACTAGAAGCCTTTGTCATCAACATGACATCAAAGGTGAAATCTAATGAATCACCTTCCTATCCTCACCACAGAGTACTATTCATCACCACTATGGCCCTTAAGATAAATCAAAGCATCAATCAATAAATCAAGAAGAAAACAAGGCAATTACAATTCAAGCAGCAAGCAAAACAATTCATAGTAACCCCTGCATATAATTATTTCAGGGAGTCACATTAAGTCAGGCAATTCAAGTCAAAGTAGTCATCGTAACCCCACACTGACGTCTGTAGGTAGCCCCGGCCATCACAGTAGTCTCCTTGATTATCGTTAACTTAATAACAATTCAGCTCCGCTACCGAGCAGTCATCACACTGATCATCGCATAGATTCCACCGGTCATCACGCAGATATTCATCATCCTACTGATCATCACATAAATTTCAAGGATCATCACATAGATCGCAATTGTCCAGCTTATCATCACACAGATTTTGCTGGTCATCACACAGATATCGATCATCCAACTAATCATCACAGAGATATCGCCTGTCATCACACAGATAGCGATCATCACATAGATTCATTGCTAATCATCACACAAATATCCCTACACAAGCTACACAAATATTTCTACATAAGCTTTACATGACAATCATCACAAAGATTCATCATACTGATATCATCAATTCATCAGAAAATATTCCTACACAAGCTACCATATCTTAAATCTCACTTAAGACGATCATATAAGACCCATGATATCTCAACACATGATATCCTATAATCACAACTCAATACACAATTTCATCAGTTATCACACAGATAGCAATCATCCAACTCATCACACAGATTCCACCAATACATATATATATATATATATATATCACGCAAATATATATATACATGATCATCCACTCATGAATGCCACTAATACCACTATAGTCACAGTTAATCCCATAACTCCAAGACAATATGGTAACTAGACTCATAACGAATATCGTGAGATTTACTCACCTTGAAACTCCTGCTGCGTCTTCAATATAGAACAAAGCAGCCAATTCACCAAATAACCATCCAGAATACTTCGTCAAGTACCTAAGGAAAGTACATCCTTGATTCAGTCAATGAAACACAAGGAATAACGTTCGAAACCCTAAATCGAACCAAAATTCCCCAAAGTGACGCCAATTGAGGCGAAACCACATCCGAGACCACCCAATGTCTCCGGAATACTTCTATGATCGATATGTCAAAATCACAAATCGATCGGACGCTCAAATCCTCACAGATTGAATCATCAAACGGTCTGAAATCGTAAAAATCACAATATATTACGTATTATATATCGAAATACTCGTATCGACGAGTAGATCAAGCTCAAGAACAAACACTATCCCTGAGGTGGCCGGAAATTGCCGGAAAACACCACCACAGTGGCAGCGCCGCCGCCGTTCCAAAGTCAGAATTTGACAAAACTCCCAACACCAAAATTCTTCATCTCAACTCCAATTTAAACTTTCATAACTAACACAAAGTCTAAATCATAACCGTTTGGCGGGAATTTTCCTCGCCATATCTGAAATTCGATGAACCCTAGAATTTCAAAGCTTCGATTCGTCCTCCACAAGTGAAATCGTCCCAAGCTGCTTTGAGAGAAGCATCAACATCCTATGGGCTTCAAAAGCCCTCAAGAATCACCTGCAAAGGTGGTCGGAAAAAGAAGAACCGATGGAGGCGATTTCGTCCCTGACTAGGTTATCTTCTCAGCCTTGTACCGCCTCCTACAGCTCATATTTCACTTCGATTTCTTCTACAAACTCGTAAAGGGGGTTGAGATGAGAAAAGCCCACTTTGTTTCACGTCAATCAGTGGCCGGATGAGGAAGATATGGCCAGAAAACCAAAGAGGAAGAAATCCAGGCTCTGGAGAGAGAGAGGGTCAGTTTTCTAGTTTTGGAAAATTCTGTCCTTCTTTGCAAATTTCCGGAATTTTCTCATATTTATAGAATTTTCTCAGTTTTCAATCGCTCATAACTTTCTCATACGAACTCCGATTTTCGCGTACCACATATCTACTAACTCGTATCGATACGCTCTACAACTTTCGTGAATGAAGTTTTTGGAGAATCCCAACGAATAAAATGTCAACCTTTGGCAACCCCCCTAAAACCATATTCTTCAATTAATTATTCGCCCGAAACACTTCCGCTCAATCTACGAGCCACGAAACCGTCCAATAACCATAAAATTAATTCCGGAAAATCCTCAGAAAATAATTACGAATTTACGGGGTATCACACTACATTCAGTAAAAGAAAGGCGATCTGTTAAGAAAACGGGAGGATTGTCTTGATTATTGAAGTCTGGTATCTGTTTGATTTGTCTTCGCCTACACGCACCTTACTCCTACTTCACAAGGTTTTCATCATAGGAGAAAGAAAAAGGTTGAATAGTGCGCAGGGTAACTCGTAGCATACGTGTAGCAAAGGGTAGCTTGCAATGAAATTTAACGCAAACTCAAGTCACCATTTCATTTGGTTCAGGATTGGGCATGGGAAAGACTTCAGAAATTAAAGGAAAAGCAATCCTCTAACATGAATATTTTGTAATGCTCTAACGAATTACAGAATATTCAGGAAAAGCATGAACAAAGTGAAACCCAACAAGAAAGGAACCTGAGGAGAAAGATCTCAAGTACTTCATCAAAAAATAAAAGTAGCTATGCTAGCATACGAAACCTATTCCGATAACTCTTTAACCCAATGAAGCCCTGGCCGAATTGGAGAACCCATATTTTTCTGCTGAGTCAAGGGATGTACACTTGGAGAAGTAAAGAGCTACCTATCCTTGGATACACTACTTGTACATGAAAAGGTAGCATTACACCCCAGCTATTTTGTTAGAACTTGTAGAATGTCTGTACAGCACTCCACGCGTAGTATTGACCACCACAAGTGTACTGCTTTCATAGGATGAGCTTCACCATCAAATCAATCCTATAATCCAGTCAAAACGATTTCACTAATCAAATATCAACAAATTAATTGTATAGAGAACAAGTAAGTCAAATAAAATAGATAAGAAACAAGCTCAGACCAGGCAGTGGAAATAAATACTCGGCAAATATGGCATGAGATTTCACTATAAAGCCTAAAGGTTAGAAGCTGAAAGCTATCTTCAGAGGGAAAGATTTAATCAGAAGTACTACAATGATCGAGGTAGATTATCATCAGCATCTTGTTGGTTTGATTTGCTTCTTCACCCAAATGAGCCAATTTATAGGGCCAAGCTAGTGTGGCTTTATGCGTGACTGGGCACTGAGAAGTTGGAACGTCGGGATTATTAATGGCAGAACTCATGGATAGAGTTAATGCACTATCTCGGAAATCTTGCATTCCTTCAACCGGTGCTTTTACCAAGATAATAATGTAAATATGGCTCTATTGTCTTTTATTTTGGTCAATAATATGGCTCTATGTAGACTATTCAATCAACTCTCTGCAATCGCAAGGGATAAAGTCAATTGCAACTTATTATACTTGTATTATATCGGAAATGAGAAATACTTTAATCGGTTGGCAACTACCACATGCAAAAGAAGGTTAGCAAAATTTCTTCAGATTGGAAAGTGTTACCATTAACCAAATAAATAAGAATTTACAGTCATACATATCTTTATTTATAATCTATCACAGGTTTTCAAGGTCTTTACGCTTTATTTTGCAACAAACTTAATATAAAATATAAATTTATGTGCGTATAAGAGGGTTTCACCCTCATTTGTGTTGGTGATGACTCTTCCCTCGATATGTGCATTAAATACAACTTTGTATCTATAGTTGAGTCACATCATCACAAATTGTCTTTAATCTCGGTATCTATCTCATTGTCTCTCACATTATGATATTAATGGCAGAAAGACTGAGCAGTTGGAAGGTCGAGATTAATGGCAGAACTGATTCAGAAAATGTGTTATCTCGGCATGCCTTCAACTGGTGCTTTTACCAAGATAGAATGGCTTATGTGTCTTTTATTTTGGTCAATAATATGGCTTCATGTACATAGATCAATAGATGAATGCATTGTAGCCTTGTAGGAGCAGGGCCGGTCCTGAGATTTTGGAGGCCTGGAGCGAAAATTATAACAAGATGTACTAAAATTATAACAAGGCTTACTAATTGTGTATCCATCAAAACACTATGATAATTTTGGTGCAGCAGAAAAAGTAAATAAGTTTCATAACTTAATAAATGACTATAAAATATTGAATATAAAGTAACTTTATATTCAATATTTTATAGTCATTTATTAAGTTATGAAACTTATTTACTTTTTCTGCTGCACCAAAATTATCATAGTGTTTTGATGGATACACAATTAGTAAGCCTTGTTATAATTTTAGTACATCTTGTTATAATTTTCGCTCCAGGCCTCCAAAATCTCAGGACCGGCCCTGCTCCTACAAGGCTACAATGCATTCATCTATTGATCTATGTACATGAAGCCATATTATTGACCAAAATAAAAGACACATAAGCCATTCTATCTTGGTAAAAGCACCAGTTGAAGGCATGCCGAGATAACACATTTTCTGAATCAGTTCTGCCATTAATCTCGACCTTCCAACTGCTCAGTCTTTCTGCCATTAATATCATAATGTGAGAGACAATGAGATAGATACCGAGATTAAAGACAATTTGTGATGATGTGACTCAACTATAGATACAAAGTTGTATTTAATGCACATATCGAGGGAAGAGTCATCACCAACACAAATGAGGGTGAAACCCTCTTATACGCACATAAATTTATATTTTATATTAAGTTTGTTGCAAAATAAAGCGTAAAGACCTTGAAAACCTGTGATAGATTATAAATAAAGATATGTATGACTGTAAATTCTTATTTATTTGGTTAATGGTAACACTTTCCAATCTGAAGAAATTTTGCTAACCTTCTTTTGCATGTGGTAGTTGCCAACCGATTAAAGTATTTCTCATTTCCGATATAATACAAGTATAATAAGTTGCAATTGACTTTATCCCTTGCGATTGCAGAGAGTTGATTGAATAGTCTACATAGAGCCATATTATTGACCAAAATAAAAGACAATAGAGCCATATTTACATTATTATCTTGGTAAAAGCACCGGTTGAAGGAATGCAAGATTTCCGAGATAGTGCATTAACTCTATCCATGAGTTCTGCCATTAATAATCCCGACGTTCCAACTTCTCAGTGCCCAGTCACGCATAAAGCCACACTAGCTTGGCCCTATAAATTGGCTCATTTGGGTGAAGAAGCAAATCAAACCAACAAGATGCTGATGATAATCTACCTCGATCATTGTAGTACTTCTGATTAAATCTTTCCCTCTGAAGATAGCTTTCAGCTTCTAACCTTTAGGCTTTATAGTGAAATCTCATGCCATATTTGCCGAGTATTTATTTCCACTGCCTGGTCTGAGCTTGTTTCTTATCTATTTTATTTGACTTACTTGTTCTCTATACAATTAATTTGTTGATATTTGATTAGTGAAATCGTTTTGACTGGATTATAGGATTGATTTGATGGTGAAGCTCATCCTATGAAAGCAGTACACTTGTGGTGGTCAATACTACGCGTGGAGTGCTGTACAGACATTCTACAAGTTCTAACAAAATAGCTGGGGTGTAATGCTACCTTTTCATGTACAAGTAGTGTATCCAAGGATAGGTAGCTCTTTACTTCTCCAAGTGTACATCCCTTGACTCAGCAGAAAAATATGGGTTCTCCAATTCGGCCAGGGCTTCATTGGGTTAAAGAGTTATCGGAATAGGTTTCGTATGCTAGCATAGCTACTTTTATTTTTTGATGAAGTACTTGAGATCTTTCTCCTCAGGTTCCTTTCTTGTTGGGTTTCACTTTGTTCATGCTTTTCCTGAATATTCTGTAATTCGTTAGAGCATTACAAAATATTCATGTTAGAGGATTGCTTTTCCTTTAATTTCTGAAGTCTTTCCCATGCCCAATCCTGAACCAAATGAAATGGTGACTTGAGTTTGCGTTAAATTTCATTGCAAGCTACCCTTTGCTACACGTATGCTACGAGTTACCCTGCGCACTATTCAACCTTTTTCTTTCTCCTATGATGAAAACCTTGTGAAGTAGGAGTAAGGTGCGTGTAGGCGAAGACAAATCAAACAGATACCAGACTTCAATAATCAAGACAATCCTCCCGTTTTCTTAACAGATCGCCTTTCTTTTACTGAATGTAGTGTGATACCCCGTAAATTCGTAATTATTTTCTGAGGATTTTCCGGAATTAATTTTATGGTTATTGGACGGTTTCGTGGCTCGTAGATTGAGCGGAAGTGTTTCGGGCGAATAATTAATTGAAGAATATGGTTTTAGGGGGGTTGCCAAAGGTTGACATTTTATTCGTTGGGATTCTCCAAAAACTTCATTCACGAAAGTTGTAGAGCGTATCGATACGAGTTAGTAGATATGTGGTACGCGAAAATCGGAGTTCGTATGAGAAAGTTATGAGCGATTGAAAACTGAGAAAATTCTATAAATATGAGAAAATTCCGGAAATTTGCAAAGAAGGACAGAATTTTCCAAAACTAGAAAACTGACCCTCTCTCTCTCCAGAGCCTGGATTTCTTCCTCTTTGGTTTTCTGGCCATATCTTCCTCATCCGGCCACTGATTGACGTGAAACAAAGTGGGCTTTTCTCATCTCAACCCCCTTTACGAGTTTGTAGAAGAAATCGAAGTGAAATATGAGCTGTAGGAGGCGGTACAAGGCTGAGAAGATAACCTAGTCAGGGACGAAATCGCCTCCATCGGTTCTTCTTTTTCCGACCACCTTTGCAGGTGATTCTTGAGGGCTTTTGAAGCCCATAGGATGTTGATGCTTCTCTCAAAGCAGCTTGGGACGATTTCACTTGTGGAGGACGAATCGAAGCTTTGAAATTCTAGGGTTCATCGAATTTCAGATATGGCGAGGAAAATTCCCGCCAAACGGTTATGATTTAGACTTTGTGTTAGTTATGAAAGTTTAAATTGGAGTTGAGATGAAGAATTTTGGTGTTGGGAGTTTTGTCAAATTCTGACTTTGGAACGGCGGCGGCGCTGCCACTGTGGTGGTGTTTTCCGGCAATTTCCGGCCACCTCAGGGATAGTGTTTGTTCTTGAGCTTGATCTACTCGTCGATACGAGTATTTCGATATATAATACGTAATATATTGTGATTTTTACGATTTCAGACCGTTTGATGATTCAATCTGTGAGGATTTGAGCGTCCGATCGATTTGTGATTTTGACATATCGATCATAGAAGTATTCCGGAGACATTGGGTGGTCTCGGATGTGGTTTCGCCTCAATTGGCGTCACTTTGGGGAATTTTGGTTCGATTTAGGGTTTCGAACGTTATTCCTTGTGTTTCATTGACTGAATCAAGGATGTACTTTCCTTAGGTACTTGACGAAGTATTCTGGATGGTTATTTGGTGAATTGGCTGCTTTGTTCTATATTGAAGACGCAGCAGGAGTTTCAAGGTGAGTAAATCTCACGATATTCGTTATGAGTCTAGTTACCATATTGTCTTGGAGTTATGGGATTAACTGTGACTATAGTGGTATTAGTGGCATTCATGAGTGGATGATCATGTATATATATATTTGCGTGATATATATATATATATATATATGTATTGGTGGAATCTGTGTGATGAGTTGGATGATTGCTATCTGTGTGATAACTGATGAAATTGTGTATTGAGTTGTGATTATAGGATATCATGTGTTGAGATATCATGGGTCTTATATGATCGTCTTAAGTGAGATTTAAGATATGGTAGCTTGTGTAGGAATATTTTCTGATGAATTGATGATATCAGTATGATGAATCTTTGTGATGATTGTCATGTAAAGCTTATGTAGAAATATTTGTGTAGCTTGTGTAGGGATATTTGTGTGATGATTAGCAATGAATCTATGTGATGATCGCTATCTGTGTGATGACAGGCGATATCTCTGTGATGATTAGTTGGATGATCGATATCTGTGTGATGACCAGCAAAATCTGTGTGATGATAAGCTGGACAATTGCGATCTATGTGATGATCCTTGAAATTTATGTGATGATCAGTAGGATGATGAATATCTGCGTGATGACCGGTGGAATCTATGCGATGATCAGTGTGATGACTGCTCGGTAGCGGAGCTGAATTGTTATTAAGTTAACGATAATCAAGGAGACTACTGTGATGGCCGGGGCTACCTACAGACGTCAGTGTGGGGTTACGATGACTACTTTGACTTGAATTGCCTGACTTAATGTGACTCCCTGAAATAATTATATGCAGGGGTTACTATGAATTGTTTTGCTTGCTGCTTGAATTGTAATTGCCTTGTTTTCTTCTTGATTTATTGATTGATGCTTTGATTTATCTTAAGGGCCATAGTGGTGATGAATAGTACTCTGTGGTGAGGATAGGAAGGTGATTCATTAGATTTCACCTTTGATGTCATGTTGATGACAAAGGCTTCTAGTGGGGAGGCAATGAGTGTGATTCTGGAATTCGCCATAGGGCATTAGGATGGCGTCAAACATTGCTTGAGGAAGTCTTGTTTGACCGAAATTTGTGTAGTTGGATGCTAGGATTTAGGATCTGAGCATGAGGCTTTAGTCACCAGTTGACTTATGTAAGCACAATATGGAACAATATGGAATTGATGGTTGTGGTGACTTAAGAAATGTGTTTTGCTTTGTGATTTTGAGTTTACTCATACGAGCTTTATAAGCTTACAGGGTTTATTGTGTGGCAACCCGGTGCACTATTCAATGGAATGGTGTAGGGGTTAATCCTGCAGGTCAGGATAATCGTAGGATAATCGTGGCTGAAGCTGAGGTGGCGTGCTGGCAGCATTATGGTAGGAAGAAAATTTTGTGACTTTACTGTTGTTATGACTTCCGCTTGTAGTAAGCTCTGAGGAGCATTTATTTATTATTTTGTTGTTGACAATTTAATTCGTAAGCTTATATTAATATGACTCTATGGAGCGGGTCAATATTGACATAGTGGGTTCAGGGCATCAATATGTAATTTGGTTAAAAGGGAAAAAAGTTTATAGGTATTTTGTATTGATGGCTGAACATTCATGCATATATAATTATGGGATTGTATATCGATTTTTATTTGTATTAAAAATCAGGGGCGTGACAGCTTTGGATTCTAGTAGACGTGTATACATGCAGCACATTTATGAAATAAAATTTAAAAAAATTCTTGATTGTGTATGTTGGTAACCACAGAGTCAAATGAAACAGACACGTTTGTGTTTGATTTGACTTCACCTACATGGCGTAGCCAAAAATTTTGTTAAGAGGGTCAAACTTACATAGCTAGTCAATTAAGTTAAATATAAATATATATATAATATATAAATATTGTTGACACCCAAATTTCCACGAGTTCAAATTCTATGAGTCATAAGCAAAGAGGGGAAGTCATCAACCTCGTAACCTAATTGGGCCTTCAAGCAAGCCCATTTCACGTCAAAAGGAAGCTCTCTATTTAGCAAGCGATACGAGAAGCCCAAATTCTCAAACGATTGACATGCATTTTCAAATGAGCCAACACGCTTATTTACCATGCTATACGCGTAGACCCAAGCTACATTTGGGGCTCATACGGCGGGATATGGTGTGGAAGGTAACGGATCATGCGAGGCCCATCGTTATGATAAGGCCCGTCGGTAATTTTGGACTTGGGAACCAAAATTCACGCTTCGAGGGCCAATATCTTAACATGGGCTAGTAGAGAGATGAAAGCAAGCCCAACAAGACTTAGAGCCCACTAGAGTCATTCCTTACCCAAAGCCCACTACATTAGAACCCGTAGCCCAAAAAGACGTTGGAAGTCGTCTTCTCCAAATCAGGAATGTCGTTCCGTCGAGTTGCTGCTGGGATTACTACTCCATCCTTTTCGGGTAAGAACCCCAAGTCTACACGAAAGCTTCCCAACTCTCATCCTCCAAAATCCTGCCCCAATTTCCGATAATACTTAGGTGTTTGTGATCACAATTTACAATAGCACAAATCAAGGGATTATGACCTCTCGAAAATCACGGCAGCATGAAATCTAGGATTTCCATCGCCACCCAATACCTGCACCACCGTTCTTTACTCACATGGCCGAAGTACGCTTTCACTCTTTTGATTTCATAGGGAAAACAAGAGCTGAAGGTTTTAGAATGATCCCATCAAAATTAAGAGTACTCTTTCAAAGCCTCTGGTTCTTGGTGCAAACCCTCCCCCTCTATCGCCGCTATAAAGGGCGAGTTCGTCGCCGTAGAAAGCGAAGCCACAACAACCCAGAAACATCAAGCAAGAGATCAAGCTCTATCTCTAAATCCCTAGCCATCAATTCATCCCAATCAACCTTAACCCAAAACCCAGAAATCATGCCATTGCTGGAACTCTCTCTCTGCTAAACTCTCATGCATCTAGCTCCCACACCTTTCCTACCTATGAGCCCTGTTCTTATGAAATCAAGTCTAAATCGATACCAAGTAGCTGCTGTTATAGTCAAGCCAAGTAGCTGCTGTTACGTTTAACAGGTTACAACGAAGTTGTTCTTGGGACAACCATTGAACGACTTTGGGCCTAGTCTCGCACAACTAGGA
>BDJD01002250.1:30151-64462 GCA_002564525.1 Rosa multiflora
CGAATTACAAAGCAATATGGAGTTTGGACTTCTTGTTGAGTAAGGATTGGAATTGCCGTGAGATTCTTGAAGGTTCTAGGGAGTTCTTGGCGTTTCTATTTCAGAATAGGCGTGGAAGACATGTGAGAGGCATGTGATGCAAGGGAAAACCGAATTGGACTCAACTTGTGCTTCAAAAGTCAAATCCATTGCAGATTCGGAAATCTGCCTGTGCAGATCAGTCAACTTCAACGGAGTGTCAAAAATCTCTCAGAGTTCAGAAAATTATTATCTTTATATGGTTGGAAATCTACGGATGTCTAGTTTCCAGAGCTTTTTACAGTTCATCAATAGCTATTTTCTAGAGGAAGTTATGGCCATTTTAGTGGACAGAGGTCAATCCTGCCGGAAATCTGTTTTGAGCCAAAGAAGTCCTAAATCAACATGAACTAAGAGAAACCAAGTAGAAACGAATTGGGAGTGCCTTGAGACGTTCTAATATATATACCTTGTGTATTAGACGTTCAGGGGTTGACACATTATTCTCCACAATTTCGTTTCTCACCGGTTGCTCCTGAGTTTCAGGTTTTCGCTTCTACAAGTTCCTAGCCGTGCCATCCTCCATCTTTGCCGTGATCTTCACTTTGTGCCGCCGCCCCTTCAAAGATTCTTCTTTTCCCACCTATGTAAATAAAACGTTTTAATCTTTTATTATTTTCTGGAAATTTTATGTTTTCAATCTTTAAAAACCCCCCTATCTTTATGTTTTCTTGTTTGTGTAAATAAATAAAATTAACTTAGATTTTTAGGTAGCATGTTAACTTAAATAAATAAATAAAATAAAATAAAATAAATGTTTTTAAAAATTCATGAATAGTGCCTCCGTGAATGGTAAATATGTGTTAGTGTTTTCTAGGAATTAATTTGGTGGTTTTTAGGAGTTTGTTGAGAGATTATTCAGAGCACCGCCGTGCACTTGCACCAACATAAATGAATGGTTAGATTGCATTAAATACACTTTTTGTTTATTAAAAATAAAGTTGATAATAAATATCAAGGGTTGAGATTATTTTATAAGGGTTGGGTCACTTACACCGTCGGTGCATAGAATAATTTCCAGAGTTTGTTATGTGCTTGTTATGTGCTCCTATTTTTTAGGGATTAGCTCCTAAATTTTAGGGAAAGTAGTTAGAGTTAGTTTTGACTTAGGAGTCCTAGTTTGACTTTGCTTCTAATTTGTTTCCTACTTGTATTTGACTTCCTAATCTTTATATAACTAGTAATTCTTGTTGTATATAGATTTCTAATGTGATATGGACTTGTAAATTGTGTATAAATAGGAGTAGGATTTCCAAAACCTTTTCTAACTCAAATTCTTCCTTTCTTTCGAATTGTGTATACATATACTTGTGAATTTCGTTTCTTTCTCTCTAATTTCGTATGACATGTATGTGTTGCTCTCTAACTTTGTTATTTTCGTGTGAACTTGTATATGTTCTTATAATTTCGTAAAAATTTGTATATACTTTTCTTTGATTTGTTTCTCACATGTTAGCACCCTCAATCCCCGGCTTGAACGATCCCTGCTTATCATATACTAACGCTCGACATTTTCAGGGTTTAAATTGGCGAATGCTTTTGCACGTATCAAAAACATGGCGATACCGCATGTGGGAGAGATAACTCATGTCGGTATCATATAATAGAGAGATGACATATGTCAATATCACGTGCTGGAGAGACAACTCGTGGCCATATCGTATAACGGGTAAAACATAGCAATATTGTATAATAGAGATAAAGAATGGCGATATCATGTAATAGAGAGAAAACACAGAGATACCAATTGAGAAAGATAACTCATGTCGATATCATATGAGGGAAAGATAAACATGGTGATATCGCGTATAAAGGAGAGCTAGTTGTGATCATGGTTGTGGCGATATTGGGTGTTGTCGATGATAGTACTAGGCTGTCACCACAACCATACTTGTAGTTATTTCATCTCGATCATGTGTTTAGCTTGATCGCATTGAGGCATTTTGACTTGATTGCGTTTAGCCATTTCAGTTAGGCATTTCACCTTGATCGCCTTTCATTTAGGTATTTCTCCTTGATCGCGTTGGAGCATTTCACATTTATCGATATTTGTTTGGCGCGATGTATCGCATATTAGTATTTATTCGTTGAATACTCATTCTTAGAGATGTATCTCATTCAAAAACATTCATGTCGGCGTATCACGTATTGTTAACATTCATTCGTTCATGGTGGAGTATCACATAGCATTCATGGAGCAGTATCGCGGATCATTCATTCATTGGGAGACATTCGTTTCATCGCGACTGGCAGCGCAAGGGTTTACGAGGGACAGCATAATGCTATATCAGCAGAACCGGCTGTGAGCGATATCGGATTTGCATTATTGAATGCGTAGGCAATAAGTTCGGGTTTCTATACTGCGTGCCCATGCCTATTGCATGTAATTGTAGTGGCCGATAGTGATAGTGATTAGAGTATGTTGGGCCGACTATAAGGTCGGATGGCGAGAATCATTAGCATTCGTTCATAGAGATGTATCGCATGGTGTTTATTCATTACTTGGCGTATCACGTAGCATTCATTCAGTCCTTGGCGTATCGCGTAACATTCATTCATTGGCGTATCGTGTAACATTCATTCATTCGTTCATTGGCGTATCGCATAAAATTCATTCATTCGTTCGTTAACGTATCGCCTAACATTCATTCGTTCATTCACGTATTGCGTAACATTCATTTGTTGATGTATCGCATAACATTCATTCATTGGCGTATCGCGTAACATTCATTCGTGCATTCATTCGTTGGCTTATCGAATAACATTCCTTCATTCGTTTGATCGCAATTGGCATCGCAAGGGTTTGTGAGGGACAACATCGTGCTGTGTCAGTGAAACCAGCCGTGAGCGATGTCGCATTATATAGCCATTGTAGCTTGTTCGCATTGGAGCATTTCACGTTGATCGCATTGGAGGATTTCGCGTTAATCGCATTTAAGCATTTCGCATTAATCACATTTGAGCATTTCATTTCGCATTGGATCATTTCGCATTAATCGCGTTGGTAATACAAGGGTTTGCGAGTGATAGCACATATTGTGCTATATCAGCACAACCATGCCTTTAGCGATATTGAATTGTATATTTATTTAAGCTTGTCCGCATTAATCGCATTGAAGCATTTCGCATTGATCGCGTTGGCAATACAAGGGTTTGCGAGTGATAACAAGTATAGTGCTATATCAGCACAACCATGCCTTTAGCGATATTTTGCTGGAGAGAGATAAAAAAATGGCGATATCAAGCCAATTTCATTGAAAATTGCCAAAGGCAGTGACAAAATACAAGGCGATTGTGATTATTCGAATACATGACGATCGTTGGAGAATACATTTAGATTGTTGGAGAACACATTGAGATTGTTGGAGAATATATTGAGATCATTAGAGAATTGGCAGGGTCCCAGAGGGGCAAGTTTGTTAAAGGATACTGCAGGGCATAGGCGTGGAGCTCAAAGGGTGCCACTAAGGCACAAGCATAGTGTATGTCGTTGAGGCATATGGCGAGTGAGTGTATCGCTATGACATAGCTAGTGTGCTGTTGAAACATGGCAAGTGTGCCATCGAATCTTAGCGAGTACATGGCAGTGATGTGTAGATAATATACTGCTGGAGCATAGATGAGATGCTGCAGAAACATAGATAAGATTCCACTGGAACATGGCGAGTATATATACCGCTGAAAAATGGCAAAGGGAATCATTGGGGCGTGGCGAGTGCGCCGCTAAAACCTGGGGATGTATCGCTGAAGCATGGCTAGTGTATTGTTCAGACATGGCAGGTACTTCGATGAAGCGTGGAGAATATATTATTGAGGCATAGATAATATAGCTCTGAAGTATAGGTGAGATACTGCTGAAACATAGATAATATACTGCTGAGACATAGAAGCGTAGATAAGATATTACTAAAGCATAGGGAAGAGATTGCCAAGGCTTGATAATATACTGCTGAAGTATAGATGAGATATTATTGAAGTATAGAGAAGATACTACTAAAACATAGATAAGATATCGCTGATTTGTAGATAATATACTGCTGAGGTGTGACGAGTGTAGGTTGCTGAGGCACAGATGATAGACTGCTGAAGCATATATAAGATGTTGCCGAAGCATGGCGAGTATGTCGTTGAAGTATGGCGAGAATGTGCCACTGAGGCATGGTGAGTATGTTACGGAAACATGGCGAGTGTATCATTGAAGCCTAACAAATATGTCGCTAAAACATGGTGAGTACATTACTGAAGCATGGAGAGCATAACATTGAGACATAGATAAGATACTGTTGAAACATTGCAAGTGTATCATTGAAGCATAAGTGAGATACTGCTGAAACATAGATAAGATACCGCTAAGGTATAGCGAAGATTTCACTGAGGCATAGGTGAGATACTGCTGAAACATAGATAAGATACCACTGAAGTATAGAGAAGATATTGCTGAGGCCTGGATAATATACTGTTGAGGCATAGATAAGATACTGTTGAGGTATAGAGAAGATATCACTGAGGCATAGGGGAGATACTGTTGAAGCAGAAGTGAGATATCACTGAAACATGGCGAGTATAGCATGGCGATATGTTGCTAAAGCATAGAGGGGATGTGTCATCCGCGCATGGAGAGTAGGGTGTGCAAGTCCCTTAGTATCGAGAACATTTATCATGGTGAGTGTATGTCATTCATGCATGGCGAGAATGTGCCATTGTTGTATGGAAAGTATGTGTCATTAAGGCATGGAGGGTGGGACGTACAAGTCCCCCCCAGTATCGAGAACATGTAGCATAGTGAGTGTATATCAATCAGGTATGGCGAGTATGGTGTGCAAGTCCCCCTCCCCCAAGTATGGAGGACATTGACCATGGCAAGAGCGAGGATTGATCTCACTGGTGAGATGTCATGTGACAATAAGCAATAGAGGTGCTAAACATGTAGCAGTATGTGGATATAAGATTGAAGTGTGTAAATAAGAGTATTAAGTATTGCTCAATGGGTAATTTTGTGTGCATGACACTATTTGGGCTTCTATGCATGTCACAGTTTGTGAAGCGAGTATCGCAAGTATATATGTAGCAATTAATCAAGATAAAAGCATGACCTGTGTTTAGCATGCAATCGCAGTGGAGATACTAATGACATTGTGCATATTATAGTCGTGCTTGACAATCATGGAGAATATAAAACATTGCATCAACATTAAGGCATAGTAAATATGCTATTAAAATATATATATATATATATAGATATATGCTATTAAAATTATCGCATTTTGGAGGCATGCTTGATTGTAGTAATCAATGAAGCATATAAGGTAGGATATTGGCTTTAATTGAAAAAGAATAAATGTGAACTTATTTTGAGCCGTTCGCAAGTAGGGAAGATATAGTAGAAAGATTGGAGTTGCCCATATATAAGGCTCCATATTTGCTAGCGAGCTCTGGTAGTTCGTTTGGCCTTGCTTGTATAAGTAAGCAGCTTGGTGAATGAGTGTACCTCCTCAAAATGAGTAAGCGATTACCAACTTGTTCTTTTCATTTAATTGACAAGTTTAAATATAATATGTTTGTGTAATTGCACAATTTTGCTGCCATGTTTAAATGGTTATTGCATGCATCGTTTAAATGGAAGAGGTTTGCATCATGATCATGAAAATAATGCATATACGTGGCCAAGTTACTTGGCTATGTGTTGAGTCTAAGCAGGACTACTGTGTCTGTAGGCATTAGAGTCTAGCTACTTCCAAATTTAAAAATGATTCCCTTCTTCGTAGGAGGGTAAGCCGTAAGGAATTGTGAGAGCACAATACATATAATTGTGTATATTTATGATAGAGCTCAGGCATTAATTATGATGCAAGAAAATGAGCAATGACTCATATGTACTAGGGGCATTTGGAACGAATCCTGTAGGTCGGTGTGATCATGCTATGAGTCGTGCTTGATTTATGTGTTCACTGGCCACTATATTAATGATAAGAGTCTGAGATTGCTTCGTTTTGTAGAATTGCTGTAAATCTATATGTAATTAGGATTTTATTTAATTAAGATATCCTGTAATTATGGAAAAATTGTTTCTTATTAGAGTTAGACTACTCCTTTGTACTTGTATATATACCCTCATTGTGGGATGAATAGAATCATTGAATTAACCCTAAATTGAAGTATTCTTTTCTACTTGGTATCAGAGCAGATTCAATCCTTTGAACTTGCACTGCATTCTTTGAATCCTGAATCCCAAAAAAACCACAAACCGCTGCGGACCACCACCATTGAATTCCAAACCACCATCACCCTACCTTTTTTCGAAAAAAAAAAAAATCATATCCATCTTGAGACCCTAGAAAACCCAATCCTGCAAAAATCTTGAATTCCTCAATGGCTGGACCTGTAATTGAAGGCAAACAGTCAAATCCCGAGAAGGCAATGGTGCCATTCTCACAAGTCATCCATCACCACTACACCACCAAACAAGACAACTCTGTGTTCCCAACAAGTGTTGTCTTGAATGAATCCAACTACACCATATGGGCTCCTCTCATGCGGATGCGCATTAGAGCACGTGGGAAGGTTGGTTTTCTGACATAAGCATAGATGAGATCCTGAACCAGCCATAAATTCTGTAGAGTATGAAGCTTGGGCCACGGACAATGAAAAGGTGAAAAGTGATCTGCTAAAATTAGCATCCAACTTAACCCTACAAAATGTCATCGTTAGTATATAGTAAATAGGGATCGTTCTATTCCGGGGATTCAGGGTACACCTGTTATTGTAAAACAAATAAATAATTAAAATAAAGACAAAGTATAATATTTACAAAAATATATAAAAGATATGTACACAAATACGAAAAAGGGGGGTTTTAGGTTTAGGTTTCAGAAACTAAAATAAAAAGAAAGAAAATATAAAAACACAAATACAAGAATGAAACATAAGAAACAAAGATAAAAACCAATTCCATAATCAAAATTGAATCAACCCTATAATTGTTCTTCCAAGTCATGAGAAAAAAGTTGATCATGTAAAACATTTGAAGCAAATGATTTTCCATATTTTACTTTCCTTTACTAATTAATCTAAGTGAAAGCACATAGATCAATCCAATCAAACATGCAATCAAAGTCTAGAAAGCTAGCTAATCAAAACATGTTCAATGCAATAAATAAAGAGAAAGGTTATCAACTTAAGTGCACAAGCTAGTATGAATAAGTTCATCTATTTGGAATCATTTTCAATTGAATTCGACTTTTGTTCAAAGCCTTTACTACTTTTGATTCAAGTTCATAAAACTATTAGGTGAATCATAACTTAAATCTAGCATCAATTATATGCAAACCCTAAAAGTTTCAAACCATTTAAGACAAACATATAAAAGATATCAATCAAGCAAATTTAATTGAACAATCTCACATAAGCAACTATAGAATCACAATCATAGGAATCGAAAATATCATTAAATCATAAGATTTTGGAATTAAACTTTGTTCAAACATTGTTGTCAACTAGAAACAATTCCAACGAAAATCAAATAAGGTTACAAAGAAAGAGGGCGAATTACACCGTGAGATGGAAATGGGGATGGAGAAGTTGACGTTATGGAGTCTTGAATCTTGAAAGCAAGTCTTCAAGGTGGATGATGGAGGGATGCTCACGGCTTGGTTCTTCTCTTCTTCTTCCTTGCTTGAAACCGTGGAGCTTGCACTAGAGGATGGAGAAAGCTTGACGTTTTTGAGAGAAATTTTTGAATTGTGTGGTGTGTTTAACGTCAACAATGAAGGAGTATATATATAGGGGAATGACAAGGGCTCTCCAAGCTTCTTGATTCTTCTATTATTTTCCAAAGAATTATCAGAAAGTGCTACATAACTCCAACCAATCCAGAATGCCAAGTAAGCCCTATTGTGGTGTCCAACCAATCAAAACTCTCCAAAATAAGTCTAAATCCTTTTTTAATATATTGTTGCCGAATTTCCATGGATATATTCTGATTTTATACTTGAATTTCAGCCAAAATACCTTTAGGGAATTTAGGGATGAACCTAGACTTGTTTTGATCTTTTTCTTGTTGTCCACACTTCTTCTTTCCTTAAAACTCTCCCTTGAATATCTCTTTGTGTAATCTTTTATTTTCTTCTTGATTTTCACGCCATCTCTCTCTCTTTTCACGGAAAACACATATAATTCTTCTCTTTATGCGTCACAAACCCTAAAATCCAATGGGCTTTTATCCATTTTGCCGAAAATCTAAGTTAATCTAGAAAGTTCTTGGGCCATCTTGCGTCATTTTCAAGCCATATTGTCTCCAACGTCATTTCCTTCATTATTTCGATCAAGTTTCTTGGTTAGCTCCGGAATCTTGCTTGATACACTTTTCTCTTTTGAACAGGCTTTCCTGGTTAGAACAGGAAAGCTTCATTTCTTCATTCTGCTCATTTGTGCAGCCCTTTGCCTCTTGTCTTAACTCCTCTCAACGTTGGCTAGCTCCTCTTTTCACTTTAGAGCTCATTTTAGCTCATTTATTCCAAGGACCTGAAAATAGAAACTATTACTAAAAATAGAAACTTTCTAAAAGTAAGAAATGGAAACTTTCCTAAACTAAAATGGAAACTTGCTAAAAATAGGAAAAAGAAACTTTCCTAAACTAAAGGGATTCATTTAAGGAAATAACGAAGTAAATACGAGGAAATAACAGTTAAAATGTCGCATTAAAATGCTCCCATAAAAAAGTTGGCTCATTGACTCCATGGATTCCTTTCTTATGAACCGGTATATTCGTCTCCCTACTACAAAAGATATTTGGGAATCTGTAGAGAAAACTTTTTATGATGATTCTGAAGAAACCTGAATCTTTGAATTGAACAAGAAGTGTTTTGAAGCAAAGAAAAATGGACGACCTATTCCTACCTACTATAATGAGTTAGTGGCGATGTTCCAGGAGATTGTTCAAAGGGTGGCCTCTCAGAATGATAATGTTGCAGCTGTAATTCAAGAGACCTTAGCAATGTCTTGGATGCGTGTTCACTTTGAGTGGACTTGACCTAGAGTATGATCAGGTTCATGGAGAAATCCTGCGCAAGGAACCTAAATTCTCTTTAGAGCAGAGCTATGCTTACATTCGCAAGGTGCAATCAGAGAAACAGGCTATGGGGCATTTGATACCTACTGAATCTTCTGTTATGGTTGTCCAACGCAAACCAGGTCGTCCTCCAGGCTTCTCAGGTCCTTCTTCACGTCGTTCTCTAGGTAAACCAAATCCATATGCAAATAGAAAGTGCATTGTATGTGGGGAATTAGGTCATAGCAAGGAGCAGTGCTATGAAGTGATTGGTTACCCTGATTGGTGGGACTTCACCAAGAAACTACGAAAGAATCTGGGCAAGGTCGTCATTGCTACTACAGAGGAAGAGCGTCTAGACAATGCCTCTGCTAATGTAGCGCAATCAGGTATGAAGGGTAAGGTTACTTTGAATAATACATGGATAATTGATACAGGTGCATCTGATCATATGACCAATGACCCTAATCTTGTGAAAAACCTTAGACATTCCCCTCAAGTTGTTGTCTCTACTGCTGATGGTACTCCAACTCTGGTCACCGGAAAAGGTTTTATTGTTTTATCTGATACATTAACCCTTGAATTTGTCTTAGTTGTTCCATCACTAGCTTATAATCTCTTGTCTATTGGTCAAATTATTTTAGCTCTTGCATGTATTGTGACCTTCTATCCGTCTTTCTGTGTGTTTCAGGACATTATGACTCGGCGGATCCTTGGTTATGGTGTTAGAAGGGGAAATTATACTACATGGATTTGACAGAGACTGGAGAGAACCAGAACCATCTTTTGGGCCAAGCTAATCAGATCAATGGGGTAGAGAATGCGAAGGAAACTGTATGGTTATGGCATCGCCGTTTAGGTCATCTATCTTTTAGTTATCTTAAGAAGCTGCAACCTCATTTGTTTTCTATTGTCAGTGATTTGGATTTCCAATGTGACATTTGTGAACTAGCCAAGAGCCACCTTGTTTCAGATTCACCAAGTCTTAATAAAAGTCCTGTTCCTTTTATGAAAATTCACTCTGATGTCTGGGGTCCTGCGAAAATTCCTTCTCTTTCTGGAGCTCGATATTATGTAACGTTTATTGATGATTGTACTCGCATGACATGGGTATCATTACTGAAGAATAAGAGTGATGTATTTGGGATGTTTACGGAATTTCACAAAATGGTGGCAACTCAGTATCAAAGATCCATTAGTGTTTCAGTTTGACAATGGTGGAGAGTTTGTGAATGACCCTATGATTGAGTTTTACCGGTCACATGGAATTCGTCATCAAACCTCCAATTCTTATACTCCTCAACAGAATGGTTTAGCAGAACGGAAGAACAGGCAGTTGATGGAAGTTATTCGTGCTTCCTTGTTTGGTATGAATGTACCTCAATCCTATTAGGGAGAAGCAGTAAAATCAGTAGCATATCTTATCAACCGTACTCCTTCACGAGTGATTGAGTTTTAGAATCCTCATCAGAAGCTTTATACACTTTTGACCATCCCTTCTATGCCTAATTTGGAGCCTCGGGTGTTTGGGTGCACAACCTATGTTCATATTCCTAAGCCTCAACGCAGCAAGCTTGATCCCCGTGCCCGTAAGTGTATGTTTGTTGGTTATGCTGACTTCCAGAAGGGTTATCGGTATTATGATCGTCTTACTGGCACTATACATGTCTCTCTTGATGTTGCTTTTCGTGAATCCGAGCCTTATTACTCAGGGGGAGCTTCTCAGTCTTCCCTTCAGGGGAGAGAAGTTGTGAAGGGAATCCTCGTTCTATTATTGATTTTGATGTCTTTAAAGACTTGGAAAATTTGGAGGATAGATTTGAAGGTAGAAATTTGGAAACAGAAAATGCAGTTGCCGAACAGAGCATTATGAATTCCGAAACAGACAATGTGACTGCCGAACGAAGTGTTGCGAATTCCGAAACAGAAAATGCGACTGCCGAACAGAGTGTTGTGAATTCCAAGACAAAAGAGATGATTTGTCTGGATAGTTTGAATCAAAATCAAGACGTATCTGAAACTCACACACAAGATATTCCCCCTTAACTGAAGATTTCGGTCAGAATGATCCTCCTCAGGTACCCCCTAAACTTTAATGAATCTTCTGGGTTAGAAAGTGTCGAACCTAGGAAATCACAAAGGGTTACCAAGGAAATTCCTAAGAAACAATATGAACCAGATATCAAAGCCAAAGCTAAATATCCTATAGCTAATTTTATGTCTAACCATAGGATTTCTGGGTCACATGAACTTGTTGTTGATCAATTATCTACTGTATCTATTCCTAGTAACATGCAGGATGCATTGGCAGATCCAAAATGGACAAAGGCGATGAATGAAGAATTGGAAGCTCTTTAAAAGAATGCAACATGGGAGCTAGTACCTATGCCGGTTGGAAAGAAGACTATAGGATGTCGTTGGGTATTTACTGTGAAGCTTAATGTGGATGGAACTATTAATAGATACAAGGCGAGGTTGGTTGCCAAAGGATATACACAACGCTATGGGATTGATTATGAGGAGACTTTTGCACCTGTGGCAAAGATTAATACAGTCTGGATTCTAATCTCACTTGCAGCAAACAAGGATTGGCCCTTGCACCAATTTGATGTGAAGAATGCGTTTCTTAATGGGAATTTGGAGGAAGAAGTGTACTTAGATGTGCCCCCAGGTGTTAAGAATTACCCAAGTGACGTTGGCAAAGTGTGTAAATTGAAGAAGTCGTTGTATGGCCTAAAGCAGTCTCCAAGAGCTTGGTTTGGAAGATTTTCAAAGTCCATGAAAGACTTTGGATACAGACAGAGCAATTCTGACCATACCTTGTTCATCAAGCGCAAGAATGGTAAGATTACTGTTGTTACTGTGTATGTTGATGACATGATTGTTACAGGGGATGATCTGAAAGAGATAAATGAATTGCAAAAGTATTTGTCAAAGGAGTTTGAAATGAAGGATCTGGGACAATTGAAGTATTTTTTGGGTATTGAAGTTGCAAGGTCTAAGAAGGGGATTTCACTTTCACAAAGGAAATATGTTCTTGATTTACTTGCTGAAAACGGGGATGCTGGACTGCAGACCCATCGAGACACCGATTGAGATGAATCACGGACTTGCTATCTATCCTGATCAAGTTCCAACTGTTAAAGGAAGGTATCAACGTCTTGTACGAAGGTTAATTTATCTTTCACACACTAGACCTGATATTGCTTATGCTGTGAGTGTTGTTAGTCAATTTATGCATTTTCCTAGTGAAGAGCGTATGGATGCAGTCTTTCATATTTTGAGGTACTTGAAGATGGCGCCAGGTAAAGGGTTACTATTTTAGAAAAAAAATGAATTGGAAGTTGTTGGATACACAGGTGCAGATTGGGCTGGTGATAAGACTGACAGACGTTCTACATATGGGTACTTCACTTTTGTTGGAGGGAACCTTGTCACTTGGCGTAGCAAAAATCAGAAAGTTATTGCCAGATCAAGTGCAAAAGCTGAGTTCCGAGGTATGGCACACGGAGTCTGTGAAATGTTGTGCATTCGTAATGTCTTGAAAGACCTGGGTTACAAGCTTAAAAAGCCAATGGATTTGCATTGTGATAATATAGCTGCCATTAAGATTGCACATAATCCAGTTCAGCATGATAGAACAAAGCATGTGGAGGTTGACAGTCATTTTATTAAAGAAAATCTGAACAGAAAGGTTATTCGCTTTCCATTTGTAAACTCTGATGAGCAATTAGCTGATGTTCTTACTAAAGGAGTGTCCAGCAAGGTATTTGACAGGTCAGTCGACAAGTTGGGCATGATAGACATCTATGCACCAACTTGAGGGGGAGTGTAGAATTGCTGTAAATCTGTATATAATTAAGATTTTATTTAATTAAGATATCCTGTAATTATGGAAAAATTATTTCCTATTAGAGTTAGACTACTCCTTTGTACTTGTATATATAACCTCATTGTGGGATGAATAGAAACATTGAATTAACCCTGAATTGAAATATTCTTTTCTACTAACTTCATTTCAGTTGCTGCATCCTCGATTTCCAAGTAATTGCAAGTGCATTAGGCGCCAGAGTTGCAGGGAGTCACCGGGAGCATTTTTCCGAGTGAGGTAGGGGTGCCAAGGGAAAATTGTTGGGTGTCTAATTCAGCTATCTGGGGGGTCAAGGCCGGCCCTGAGGGTTGCCTAGTGAGGCAGCTGCCTCAGGCCACCGGTTGCCGGAGGCCTCCGATTGATATAATTGTTTCAATTATTAATATATATAAATTTATTTGTGAAAATAGAATGTATGTACCAAAGTGGTATAGCGGAAAAGCAGTCTTGACGTATAATGTGCTAAACCTTTATAAGTTTAAATCCCCTTAGTGCAAATCCCTTTCTTTATTTATTTTTTCCAGATACCAAGTATTATATCTATAAATATAATAAAGCATTAAAAATATGCTCAAAAAGTACAAAAAACTCAACTTGAGACCATAAAAACAGATTTTTTTTAAAAAAAATTGTTTGATTGTTAAAATGTGAAATTCAAGTGAGACCACAATTTTTTTTTTTTTTTTTTTTTTTGCTTCAGGCCTTTACGATCTCAGAACCGGCCCTGGGGGGGGTTTAGATCACCTCTTTTTTTTTTTTTGATGGTGAATATCACCGCGATACCGAGAGGGGGAGATTAGGACTGCCTTGCTATATAGTATAATATACTCGAGAGGTGGGGTGAAGAGTGGTCCTGTTATGATTCTATACTTTTATATGGGCCATTATTCTTGTATGGGCCTATTTGGGCTTTATGTTTCGGGAGTCCACTAGTTCTAGATATTTTCTTTGCTTAAATAACCACTAGGACTTGTAATAGAGGAGCACTGAAGAATATTGAAGCTTTTATTTTCTCTTATTTCCGTTAGCTTTCCCTTGTTTTCCTTCCCTTGCAATGGCATTTCTGGGCTTGGATCCTGGGGATCCTAACAACTGGTATCAAAGCCCTCGATCCAATATGTGCGGGGTTTGGTTTGCTCCCGATGATCCCTACCTCCCACCGCCATGGAAAGGGGTAATTGATGGCAATACAAGGCGCTTATACTATTGGAACCTTGAGACGAACATCACCCAGTATGAGAAACCAGCTTATTGGGTTCAGTCGTCGTGCTCTCCCCCTTCGTTTTATCACTCACCTGTGACAGCCTCTTCCGATTATACCTATCCTTCGCAATACCCAAACCTCCATCCCCAATATCAGAGACCTGCTGGGGTTATGGCGGTGGGATCTCTGGCGGGTATTACCGCGCTCATTATCATCCTTACGGAAGCTCTACCTGTGCGTTTACCCAATTCTCATCGCAACCAAGCCCTTACCCACCATTACAACTCAACCCTTCTGCAACCATCATCAATGGCCACCTGTTCCCTCATCAATTTCCAGGTGTTGCTCAGCAGCCTCTCACCACCACTCCTCGTGACCCATACATCCCTACTTACCATTCACCTCATTCTAACTCAAGTCCCGGGATCTATCCATCGATTTTACAAAGCCATTCCTATGACCCATCAGGTGTCGGTGTTCATTCTCCGTTCATCTTCACCAAAGCCATGACTACACCACCTATTTACCCTTCTGCTCCTTCACCTCCCGCTTGTGAGCAACCGCAGTACCAGATGAATACTTCCATTCCAACCTTTCAGTCACCCTTAGACCCCACTTTTGTGCCACAACTCCAATTTTCAGACCCCAAACCTCCGTCTTCTTTTCGTCCGATGAGCGACTGTGAGAATCATCTCGGACTAGACGCGATTCTAGATTCCACACCAACTGGTGAAGCCCACTACACTCCCGCACAAGCCCATGATGGTTCATCTTTGCCTCCGTCAATCGACTTTGACGGCGACAGCGACTCTGAAAACAAAGAGAGTATTGCTCCGAATCTGAAAACCAATGAAGAATACGCTTGCCGGTATGAGGATCTGAAGAAGCGAGGCCTGGTAGATGAACACTCAGGTTCTGACTCGTCCTCGGAGGATGACGACGTCGTCGTCGTTTTGGCAGCCAATTCCAAGAAGAAAAATTTGGAATTCTTTGAAGCTAACATCAAGGTAAAAGTTCTAGACCCTATCTTGAATAACAAAGAGGTTGGGTTATCTAAATCTATTGATAATGAAATTGAAGACACTAGCCTTGTGAAAGCGGAGAATTGCAAAGCTATGAAGTTGGGCTTTAAGAGGCATAATAAGCTAGAAGAAATTTATATCGAAGTCCACATGGATGTAGATAGTGATGGAGCTAGACAGATTCTCAACAGCCTCATAGGTTTGGGTAATGGGCATTATCCTGAATTTAATTCGAGGTATGAATCTCACTTTCCCAAATCCAGTGAGACAAAGACATCCAAGGGTAGTGAATTAGCTTTGGGTGGGCTTTGGGATGATAGTGGTGGATTGAACACCATGCAGAGCAAATTTAAGAGTTTCTGCAAGCCTAGTTTGGTGCCTGGAGACTTTGCGCTGATTCATGACGAAGACCACATACTGGAAGCTCATGAGAAAAGTGCAATTGTGACGTCTCACTCTCCTCAGCTGTGCCAAAAGACTGGCGTTAAGGTACACATGGTTACTGCAGACTTGCTTATGCTGCCTCTTCCTCTGCATTTAAAGCTTATTAATGGTGATAATTTTAATGTTACTGTTTTGGAGAATTTCAAGTGCACAAGCTATGATGGTGATCTTGTTGGTATTGTGGAGGATTCACAATTTTATTATTTCAAGAAAGATAAGAGAAGTTTTGCGAAAGAGCAGGTGTGGGCTATATATGATGATGATGAAAGGCTGAGAAATTATGGTTTGGTTGAAATCAATCCAGGAATTTCAATTTCATTTGTGACTTTGAAATTGATGGCATTTAACTCTTGTACGAGTGGGAACATGTCTATGGATAAAGAAAGGGTCCAGGCATTTGATGATGGTACCATTGGTCATGGTCATCAAGTGGAGAATTGGCTTTCCTTGTCTCTGAAACCAACAAGTACTTCTCTGATTAGTCCTCTTGAACCCTATATTTTAATGGAAGTTGGTGGAGCTAGCACTATTTTAATGGTAGTTGGTGAAACTAGCACTAATTATGATCAGGAAGTGGTGCCTCCTAATTCAACTCTCTATTATGAGGTCGAGCTTTTATCTTTTGTCAAAGACAAGGAACCATGGGACATGAATACTTTAGAGAAAATGGAGGTTGCTGTGTCATTGCTGGAGCAGGATATCAAAACAGGACCATTAGATCAATCTGGTTTAAATTTTGTCAGTGGGATTATTTGTAAATCCAAAGCTCTAATGTTTGAGAGGATGTTGTTTCATGCTACAAGTATTTGGATAGCTTTACATGATCCAGAAAAGTCAGTTACCAAAGCTGTAGAGGATTTCTGGGATTGTTATGGAAATGAATTTGGGACTGACTATTTAGGCCTTTTCAAAGCATGTTCCCATGTCCATTATACGGTCCGTTATGCTGCTGCAGAGGTATTAGCCGCTGCTTTGGACAAATCTCTTGATTCTATACAGGAATCCCTTTCTACTTTACTTCTCATGTATGTCTATGATGCTAGTTTGTCTGAGAGCAATGTCAATACTGGTTGGCTCAAGGTTGACAGTGAGACGGTGATGTGTTCTATTGATGCACAATCTGATGTGAAGTTATGGCCATGGCTCATTCTTTGTTTACAGCTTTATCATTGGGAAACAAAGAAATCTATTCTCTTCTATAGGGAAGCATTCAACCAAATAGGTGAAATGAGTCAAACCACATTATCTCATAATGGGCCTACACTTGCTGGTAAGGATAATCTCATAGGAATTGTAGCAATTATTGACTGGTTTCGGTGTGCTTTATTAGAATTTGGCACTGTGGCTACTCTAAATGCATGGTTAAATGATAATTTTCTTTGTTTACCTCTTGAGAACAAACCGGAGAAAGTGACTTTGTTTCTTGCTGATAAGTTGGAAAAAATGGGACATAAAAGGCTACTTACAAAATCTGCTGCTGTTATGTTTGTCAGCAAGGATGGAAAATATGTTGCTTTGGGAAGCAAAGATGTAGATACATTTGTGGTTGTAATTAAGAAAATGGGACTTGAATTTATTGAGCTCCGAAATCACATTTTGTCTCAAGGGGTAGTGAACTTGCTTGAAGAGGTATCTGAACTTGCTTTTGTAAAACTCAATCCCGGTGTTATTTTATTGACCGGTTTACAAGGAATTGGGAAGACAACAGTATTCACTACATTGAAGATGGCATTTTTGTTATGCCAGGTTGCACTGACACGTATGGAAAAGTTACAAGATGAAAGATTTTTATTCTCCGGTGGCTTTAGTTATGATAATTATGCATGTTTTGATATTGTCATGGCAAAACAATTACCAAATGCAGCTTGTCATTCAATCTTGTTTAGGCTCATATTGGCAGCTCTTAGACAAGAATCATCAGAAGCCCCAAGGAGATGGCAATATGCACTGGTTCTTAACTATTTTCAGTATTGTCAACACATGCTTGATCTAGATATCCCATCAACAGTTTTGCAATTTTTGTTGCTTGATGAGCAAGAGGTGCCTTCTAGTTATTCTTCTGTTACAAGTCAGGAAGGACAGCACCATATGGAAAGAGTGGTGACTAGGTTACATGTTCCTGCAGATTGGAAGAAGTGGCAGATCTATTTGTTGCTTGTAGGAATGTTTTTGGCTTTTGCAGTTGCATTTTCTATCTTTTTTGAGAAGTCTGGTAATCCTTGGAACTTCTCTCTTGAAAAATATCAACCAGCAAGACCTGAATTCTGGGAAATTCAAAAGTTATGTTTGCTTCATAGCTTTTGCTATTACCATATCAATGCACCAAGACATGACTTGAGAGCTGATGTGATATCTTCAGATTTTTCTCTTCTTAATGTGGATGACCTCGCAGATCAGTTTGTTGCACTAGTTGATTTCTTGGGTTTGAAAGAAGTATTGAGCTTGGGTGGTGACTTGCATGATGGAGTAGGGACAATTTGGAAGATCATTCAGGCTTGAGGTCAAGCCTGTTCTTCTAGCGGGTGGAAATGTTATGATTCTATACTTTTATATGGGCCATTATTCTTGTATGGGCCTATTTGGGCTTTATGTTTCGGGAGTCCACTAGTTCTAGATATTTTCTTTGCTCAAATAACCACTAGGACTTGTAATAGAGGAGCACTGAAGAATATTGAAGCTTTTATTTTCTCTTATTTCCATTAGCTTTCCCTTGTTTTCCTTCCCTTGCAATGGCATTTCTGGGCTTGGATCCTGGGGATCCTAACAGGTCCCGTGTGTAAAATGAGTAAATAGAAGCCTTTGTGAAGTGGTTCAGCTCTCGTGTCGAAACCTCTAGTGTCTGGAGTTTGTTTAGGAGGAGATTGCAAGCTGCATCGTGGCAATATCCGTTAGGGGAAGGACCTTGATTCAACTCTTCTCCTCAGCATTGCCGCTGCAGCTGGGCGTTGAAATCGCAAAGAGAGTTGGATGAAGTTGCTGCTGCGAGAAACTCGGTGTCCAGCTCGGTTCTTTGGGTGCAGAGATCAATTGTTTTTTTTTTTTAAACCGATACCTGGCTGAGTTAGATTCTGGCATTGGCTCCGAGACCGAGTTCAAAGCTTTCATTCAAAAAGCCAACATTCAGTCTCTGGGTGTCGAGATCGAGTTCATGACTTAGATATTCCGAGTTCCGTTACCGTGAAGAGAGAGCAGCGAGATAGGGTATGATCTTGGCGAGAGCTTGTTCGATGCAAGTCACCGAGGGCAAGATGGCGAGCTTATTTGTAGGGGACCGGAAGCGAGATTGTCGGTAGGATACCAAAAGCGAGATCGCTGGGCTTTGGTCGTGGCTCAGATTTTGGGTCACCGATATAAAATGAGAACCCGATTCCGATTTCTCGCTTCTAGGATTTCTTGAAGTCTTGTTGGAGAATTGGAGTCTAGGACTTCGATTGAATGTCTGTAGTGGTGGCCCCCGGGCGCGTGAACTCATTCTCATGGAGCTAATACATCCCAAAAGCATATTGAAGTCCCTCAGTCTCGGCCATTGTCATGGTGACTCACTGAGTTGGAACTGGAGGCCAACTGGATTCTCATGAATGGGATTAATGAGAGGAAAAAGAAGGAATTGCAGGCAATCGGTGTGGCTGGAGTTTTTGCAGTTGCAGATCGTGGATTTCTGCGAGGAAGGCTTGGGTGCCCAGAGAAGATTCTGGGTATCCGTAAATCAGCGAGTGAGTCTCTTTCAGGGGTTGCCAGGCGAGGCGGAGACCGGGTTTGATTCGCCGGAGGTTGGTGAGCTTTGTGGTGGTGGAGTTGAGGCATGGTGGTGCTTGCAGAGAAGTGGTGGAGGAGAGAGAAAAGTTCAGATCTACTTTCTCTCTCCTCAAACTCTCTGTATATATAAACCAGAAGCTTGATTTTTTATGATGGTTTACTTTCTGAGTTCGATTTTCAAAACCCAGGATCCTTTTGATGTTGAGTTGAGAGTGTGTAAGGGAGGTGAGCTGTATAGAGTCGGTAGAGACCAGTCATGGTGGAGAGAGAAAATCCCAGATCCACTTTCTCTCTCCTCAAAACCTACCGTGAACACGAACCCAGGGGCTAAAAACTTGATTTTGAAGTGGAAGGATGTGAGAATCCAGAAAGATATGAGCTTTTGATGTAGTAGCAGAGAAAGATGTTGGAGGAGAGAAAACATTGGATGCCCAGAAAGAAGAATTCTCTGGCTAGATGATGAAATTGCTCCGTGGTAACCTCGTGGCACCACTGGAGGGCTCTTTCTAGCGCCAAATGTTTCAGTGGTGAAACAGGGTGGTAGTGAGAGCTCCCATCTCCGAGATCCGATACCTGTCAACCATAAACAGAGTTCAGAGGGAAGACCGGGCTAGCCAACCTTCGACCCTCCGATGCCTAAGTCAGATACATGTAATAATGTAGACTAGGTAGGAGTAAATGGAGAATGGTTTCTTACCTTGGGTCAGTGGAGAGACATGTATTTATAGTATGGGGATGGGCTTGTCACCCCCTTTATTTCCAATGTGGGACTAGTTGTGGTCCACCCGATACCACAAGTGTATTGTATCGGCATCATGTTTGGGCGTTATCGGCATCATTTTAAGTAGCTAGCGAGTCTTGTGCTTCCGATACTTGTGCCTGAGAGGTATCTATACCAACATGTAGCTTTACGGTAAGAAGTCAATCTTGTGACTTTACCATTGGAAAGACTTCCGTTGTGGTGAGCTCTGAGAAGCATTTACATTTTATTTTGTTGTTTACAATTTAATCAGTAAGTTTGTGTAATATATGACTCGACCGAGCGGGTCAATATTGACATTGTGGGTTCAGGGAATCAATATTTATTAAGTTGAAAGGAAAAAGTTTTCAGGTATTTTGTATTGATGGCTTAATGATGACGCATATATAATTATGAGATTGTATATTGATTTTATTTGTGTTAAAAATCAGGGGTGTGACAATTTTTATTTCGAACATACAACGTTATGAGTAATTTGAATTATTGAAAGGACTGATAACCATAATAAACAACTAATTACTGTATTCATATCTATACTTTTTTTTTTTTTTTTGAATAATGGGGTTTGGAACCCAGTCAGGCTGGGAGGCTCATTCTCACGCCCATATTATTATTTATTATATTTTGCCGCATCAGGGGAGACGTAATACCTGAACCCTGAGCGTTCATAAGCATAATACAATTATCCTCATAGAGAACATCCTATAATAAACCAGGTGCCTCATCTAAAATAAGACCAATAGAATGGTCTAAGCTAGCAAAGTGCGCTAAACGGTCAGCCACACTATTTGCTTCACGACAGATATGCCAAATTCTAATAAAATCAAACTCTTGCAAATAACCCTTGAAATCATCAAGAATGCGGCTTACCTCAGAGGAGCCCCCACCATGGTGTGGCAAAGCAGCGACCACAGTCGAAGAGTCGCTCTCAAGTTCCACCACCTTCGAACCTTGGCTAACAGCCCATGCTAACCTTACTCTACAAGCCTCGGCCTCCCCATGCAGAGCTGAACCCATATGTAGAACAAACTTGGACCACGCCCCTTTGAATCTGCCCAGCTCATCACGTGCAACCACTCCAATTCCACCATTTCCAAACTCACACGGAAACGGACCATCAACGTTGAGTTTAAACCTACCTCAAGGTGGAGCTACCCACTTTTGCACAGTCACTCTCCTATCTATACTATTATCAAGAGAAGAGAGTTTGTCAGCAAAAACAGAAAAATTTTACCAAAATATCCCTCAAATATTAAATAACATTTGAACTGAAATATTTGAGAAAGACAAAATGGTCAATTCACAAATAAAAGAAAAACAAAAGAAATTTAACAAAAAAAAAATGTGGAGTAATTTTCTCCACATTATGTGGAATAACTTCCCACATAATTATCCACACTCATAGGGTGTGTTTGGAGTCTAGTTATGAGTAATGTTTGGGTAGGCCATTCCATTTAATGATATTAATTCAGCCCAACTCCCACTACTCTTCAAACAAAACGTTATTATGTTTCAATTGCCAGACCCTATTTCTCTCTCCACAACCACGCAAAACGCTCCCTGAATTATGTAAAATATGACCAACATTTGAACCATCCGTTAGAAACAATGTTGATCATTCTCCTTCTTCTAAAGTCTCCCCCATACGAGATAGCCTTCAGCCTCTAAACACTTAGGCTTTATAGCAAAATCTCATCCATAGGATAGGCTTTATAGCTTAATCTTAGGCGGACTCTGTTTTCATCCCTGCAGACATAGTTTTGTGTTGTATAAAGTTAAAGTCAGTTGATGATAGCAGACCACTTCTGATATGAAGCAGAGATATACCCTGCTTTGGAAGTTGAAATTTGAAGGAAGGATGAGGAAGCGTTAAGCTTATGTCGATCTTCTTCATCTTCTTCAAACTGGGGAGATAATACAAGTGAATAATGATGAACACATGTGTTGTAATTCATCTCAAGATAGCTTTGAGCTTCCGAACTTAAGGCCATATAGCGAAATCTCATGCCATGGCTAAGATTGATAGTATTACCTTGTTTTCGGCAGTATTGACTTACACTGCCCCCTGCCTGCCTTTGAAGAGTTTATCTGAGTGAGTGAGCTTGTTTCTTATCTATTTTACTTGTTGATATTGATCGGTGAAATCGTTTTACAAGATTATGGGATTGATTTTAATGATGGGATTGATTTTCTCAGCCCTACTGAAATTGTTCCTTTCCTGTTTGATACGGTTCTGCATCATTTTAGATATTGTTAGATATTGCGTTTTTGGATAGAGAAAGTTATTGTGTTAGATATTGTTAGATATTGTTACGTTTCATCCATTGTTCTATTTCTCACTTCTCAAATCTACTTCTCATAATGTGGTGGCTTAAGGATGTAACCCTAATGCAACACCTTATGTGCAATCGCAGCCATACATGTGTCCACATTGATAAAATTACAATTAAATAAAACAGGAAGTAGTTTAATATTTAACACTCGCTTTTAAATTGCTTACTGTTTTACTCCTAGAAGATCTCGGAGATAAGTGAATATGTCTTTCGGCAATACCTTTGTGAAGATGTATGCAACTTGTTTCTGCAATTTCGTACTGCAATTACATTGTTTTGAACTGCATCTCGGATGAAGTGATATTTCCTTTTGTGGTGCTTGGTCTTGTTGTGAAAGACTGGATTCTTTGACATTGCAATTGCACATGTATTGTCGCACAATAAAGGAGTAGCTTCTGGTTGTCCTTCACCAAAGACTTCAAGAACATATCTCAGCCAAATTACTTGAGATGTTGTTTCTGCTGCACTCACATACCTGGCTTCTGCAGTGTAGAAGTACGAAACAGCTAGAAATTTATAAAAGTTGTAATTCTGATTTCATTATCTTTATGAATTACAATACAACGTTCTGTATCACAAGATTACATAAAGACGAAAGCCAACCAAAGTACAGTCGTCACACCAAGCCTATCCCGAGGCGCAAACCAGCATGCCACCAACCAAACCTAGAGAAGATTCTACCCGACCACCACCGGCGGGACGCCAAGGGACAAGAAGGTTGGTACAACTCTGCCTTCAAACCACCATGGAAGGCAAAGACATGCATCGGCCACATAATGTGCGTCACTGCCATGCTCACAATCGGGCTCTCTTCAGTGCCACCTTTTGCAGCACACTTCAAGAACTTCAACCCAAAAGCGGCATGAACCCCAACTCTAGTGGGATACAGAAGATTAGCGTGCCTGAGATTTTGTCATCAGACTCAATCTAGGCTTGAGATTTCACCATCAGACCAAACACGTCACTATCGCCACCCATCACCAAAAACCTAGATTTCAAGAGCAAAAGGAATATAAGGAGAAAAAACAAACGCAGAGCCATCTCTCTCCGTAAAGCTTCTCCTCCAACTCCAAGTCCCACCTATTTAAAGGGAAAATCTCATCACCCTAATGGTCACCTATTGGCTCAAAAAGAGAGACATTTAAAACCACACAAGAAGCGAATTAAAACGGAGCATCAGTTACATGAAAAACACAACCGCCTCCGAATCTCCATGTTAAAATCAAGCCAAACATTACTGTATTGAAACATAGTAACTGACAATAAAATAATGGAATTACTGTTAAATATCAAATTACTTCCTGTTTTGTTTAATTGTAACTAGCATGGCCCACCCACTATGTGTGTGGAGAGAAGTTAAAGGTAGTAGGAAAACTTTTCGTACAACTACCACATTTTCTACTATTTTTTTATTTTTATTATTTTGTTTTCTAATTTACAATTTACTATATTATCTCTATTGATGAATTATATTTCATAGTTCTTTAATATATAAGCGTTAAATTGGTAAAAAATTTCAGTTTTGGAGAGCAAGCTCTCTTCTCTTAATAATAGTATAGATATATCTATGTGGACATGCGTGTGATCTGATCAACTGCCACAAGGGAACTATAGAGAGGGTTCTCAAATACATTGAAGGAACAATTGATTTGGGCATCAAGTATGAGAAAGAGAAAGATCAAGAGCCAAATCTGATTTGTTTCTATGATAGTGATTGGAGTAGAAGTGAAGATGACATGAAAAGCACATCTGGATATGCATTTACATTTGGTTCTGGTGTATTTTCATGAGCTCGAGTGAAACAGCAAAGTGTAGCTCTGCCAATTGCAGAAGCTAAGTATGTGAGTGCAGCAGAAGCAACATCTCAATTAATTTGGCTGAGATATGTTTTTGAAGACTTTGGTGAAAAACAGGTGGAAGCTACTCCTTTATTGTGCGACAATACATCTACAATTGCAATGACAAAGAATCCAGTCTTTCACAATAAGACCAAGCACATTAAAAGGAAATATCACTTATTCAGAGATGCAATTCAAAACAATGTAATTGCAATGCGATATTGCATTCTGCAATGAACAAGTTGCAGATATCTTCACAAACGCATTGCCGAAGGACAGATTCACTTATCTCCGAGATCTTCTAGGAGTAAAACAGTTAGCAATTCAAAGGCGAGTGTCAAATATTAAATTACTTCCTGCTTTGTTTAATTGTAATTTATCTATGCAGACACGTGTGTGATCTAATCAACTGCCACATGTATGGCATGTGTGATCTGATCAACTGCCACATATATCGCTGTGATTGCACCTAAGGTGTTGCATTAGGGTTATATCCTTAAGCCACCACATTATGAGATACATTATGAGAAGTAGATATGAGAATTGAGAAATAGAACAAAGGCTGCAACGTATAGCCATTCTCTCAAAAACTCTCTATCCAAAACATAATATCTAACAATTACATCAATCTAAAAACTGAACCAAGTGATTCTCTAACACAAATAGACATACCAAATTCTTATATATAAAGACAGTACGATAATAAAGCAACAAATACATTAGTCTTGGTACAAACCGTTAAATATAGTCACAATTCAAACCATTAAGTAGTCATAATACAAATCTCAGTGGTAGTTTGCAACTACTTCAGGAAGATAAAATAAAATATAAAAAAAATAGTTCTAGTACCATATGAACCCTATTCCCTATTCTGATAATTGTGGCATGAGAATTTGCTACAAAGCCTAAACATTAGAGGCTGAAAGCTATCTTCAGAGGACAAGACTTATCAAAACTAGCAAGATGAGGTAGATTATTAGAGGCAACATGTTGGTGTACGTGATTTGCTTGTTCAGGTTTGGGCACGAGAAGGATTTGCTCATTTGGTTCAAGTTTGGGCGTGGGAAAGATTTTATAAAGGGCTAAATACAAATTACTACCTTGTGGTTTAGGTCCAAAATCAATTCAGTCCTTGAACTTCTAATTTCGTCAAAAACACCCCTGCACTTTCAATTTTTATCTAATAGGTCCAATTTGTTAGTTTTCCGACAATTGAGTTATTTAACTTGTTAATGTGGCTCATATATGGCCTATGTTTTATGATGTGGTGTCGAGGTGGTCTGTATAGTCAATTTAGGAGTGAGTCCTACTATTAAAAATAAATAGTTTTTCAACAAATAATCTAACTATAACTTGAACCCATAATAGAATATTACCGAATTGGACCTATTAGATCAAAATTGAAAGTGCAGGGGGTGTTTTTGATGAAATTAGAAGTCCAGGGACTGAATTGATTTTGGACCTAAACCACAGGTTACTAACTAGTATTTAGCCTTTTTATAAATTAAATGAAACACAAAAATCTCTATAGACGTTCGGAAGAACAGATGCTACAATCCAGGTTCCATCCTAACCAAATGAATCGCAGGTTCTTAAGAAAAAGCTTGGCTTGAAAGAAGATCACAGGATCTTAACAAACAGCTTGGCTTTAAAGAAGCTTGATAACTCTGGCATGAGATTTTGCTATAAAGCCTAAAGATTGGAGGCTGAAAGCTATCTTCAGACGTCAAGACTCTACCAAAACTAGCAAGATGAGGTAGAATATCAGAGGCATCATGTTGTTGTGATTTCATTGTTCATATGAATGATCCTATTTATAGGGCCAAGCCCGTGTGGCTTAACGCGTGACTGGGTGGTCGGAAGGTCAAGATTAATGACAGAAGTTATGGACATAGTAAATAGGCTCTAGCAATTGTCAAGTTATAGGTAATGGCAGGAGCTATGGCATAATTTGATATTTTTAATTTGCAGCAATTGTCAAGTCAAGGCTGATGTAGAAGTCAGTTTATAGGCTTTCGTTCTACCATTTGCTACACTTTTGCGACAGATGGAATAGTTACACTGCATATTTCTTTCTCCTATCTTTTGAAAAAAAAAAAAAATTAATCAAGACAAACCTCTCGATTGCGTATCTCGGAAACCACAGAAATATAATAACGTTTTGTTTGAAGAGTAGTGACAGTATGGTTTAAATTAATTTGCAGCAGTCACAGAAATATAATTTTCTTCATGTTAATTACAAACTTGACTGAAGTAAACTACGATCAGTTTTATCACATTGCCAGCCTTTTTCAATACTAACCATCATGGCTTCATGTATACAGTATACATGCGTTGCTTTTAGAATATAAAAGAGTAAATAGGCTAAATTCGTGATCAGAATAGGTTTTGTATGAAAGCAGAGCGAGGTTTTATGTTTTGATTGTAACATTTCCGGCCACAGAGTCTCTTTTTAAATAAGTAGTAAATGTATTAATATTTTAAATTATGTGTAGATATGGAATGCCACTTATAAGGTGAGCCGGTCTTCTTTTTATGTTTGGATGCCAGTTGTAGATACCTCTCACCATGCATGGAGAATTTGCTACATCACCAAGCATAAGTAACACCCTCTTTGGGACACCCACAAGCCATGGTGAGGCCCAACCGAGACATGCATCCCGTAGCCCTATGTTCAAGCTATGTTACGGTATCCGAAAGTGGCAAATACGTCGCCGGGAAGCCACCTTCCCGGCCTTGCCAAGTTGCCCTCACAACATAGCTTTTCTATACTAGAATTGTGGTATTTGAGTCCCACATCAGAAATCATGTAAAGGAGATGGCTTCCTTCACCTATAAAAGGAATGCCTCCTCCCACAACTTAAGACATCCCATTACATCTTATGTAATCCCCTTGGGCCGCAAGGCCCAAACACACATAGTACAATATTCAAGTGGACGTAGTCTCCCGCTACGGCGGAGACAAACCACTATACTTCTCGTGTGTGTGTGTATCTCTCTCTCTCATTTTTTACGTTAATTAGACCTCTTGGTCACAAACATTAACATTGGCACCTTCTATGGGAAGCCAACACAAAGGCTTCGTCACCTACCACAAACTTTGACCCGTAGGCGTCGAGTCAACGCTCAGTCAACATCAAATTAGGGTTGGTTAATGCCCATCAGGACCGATCAATGCTTGGTCAACGTCGAGCATGGCTGGTCAACTCTGGTCAACGCCCATAAGGGCTTGGTCAATGCTGATCAGTGATTGGTCAACCTTGGTTAGCAAAGTCAACGCTGACCTACTCAAAAAAAATATATACATTTGCTGCCAAATTGCTCTAGACACCCGAAGGTCCACTTTGGCATTCTTCAGTCATCATCAGCGCCTCCGCTGGAATGTACACCGCTAGCCCATAGCTAGGAGCCTTCTCCTTGGCTTGTTACTCCGCCAAGCAAGTCTCCATCAAGAATCAATCCCGCCAGGCTCCAAGCCCTCCTATCTGCTCACACGGTCAACGCTGCACAACCCTTAATGCGATCACCATCCCAACCGCTATGCATGAGCTCCGTATCGCTAGCCGCAAAGCTCTGCTAGCTGTCATTTGTCGTCAATAAACTCCGGTAAGCAGCACCACTGACCAAAGCTTCATAGGAGAAAGTTCTGCTGACCAACTAAGGGCAACTTCCGCCAACCAAGAGCTCCGCTGGACAGCATCCCCACCAATCGCTATAGGCAAAGTAATTAATCAACTCAAGGTCGGCGCTCACAGCACATCACAATTGATCAGGGCACCCATATCGGTCACTTGTCTCACCTATTCACCGCCGCTCCATGATAGATTCATAACTGCAATCCACCTCCAAGCACGACCAATTTTCAAGAGCACAGCGCCAATGGAGTGTCAAAGATAATCTGGCGGAGCGTCACGATCAATTCTCATGCACAGCTAACATAGCTACTGTGATCCGCCAAGAACAGCACAGCCGTCACCGTCAGCAAACGGTAGGCCTCAAGCGGCCAACGTCAGTGGTAGACCCAAAATAAGAAATCGAGGTCCCCGCTAACTCTGCTTGACGAGTGACAAGAACCATAAACTCCTCTTCTTGACGCAGCGCCAAGGGCCCTCCGCCTGCAGCAAACCTCCGATGACCAGACCTCCGCGGTCCAAAGCTCCGCTCCGCTAGACAAACCTCTAACCAACCAGGTACTGGTCTTCAATCATGGTTTCGAGCTCCTACGGCGGTCAAAGCTTCCAATTCATACACTTACGCACATAGCCATCAATGATTGTTGGGTCGTCTTTTGGGATGAATGGGAGCAAGAAATCGACATAACCAGAATTTGCAGCCACACCATAATTACTATGGACACCCACGGCTGAATAACCTCAGAGCCTTTCTGGGCATCCCAACTGTCCAAGAGCAGCTCATCACGGCTGTAGACCCCCGTACTTTTTCTTATTTATTTTAATTTGTCGTATAACGTATGAAACTACGTATTCGTAAGGTACACAAGTATTCGTACTTCGGTTAAGACTTTGAGGCCATTTTAAAGGATTAAGAATTTAGAGAAAATCCAATTTGGGTCTAGGAAAGTATTTTTTAAAGTATCGAGGCTTAGGACAAACCCGGAAAATTTTCCCGAAAGGATTCGGTAAAGTATCAGAGAAATAAGGGTGTTTGAAGAGGTAATTTTCGGAGTGGGCTTAAGGAAAATTAAGAGGAAAATGAAATAGGAGCAGCCCAAGCCCATTGGCCCAAAAGGAGGAGCAGATTCGACTTTTCACAATTAAATTTGAGAGAGGTATTTAAGGAACACATTCTCCAAACCCTAGCCTCAACCCACCTCATTTTTCATTTCAGCTTTCTCTCTCTTCATTCTCGCCGCAGCCGCCGCACTGCCGCCGGTCGCCGCCGTAGCCGGAACCCGGATTTCAACCAAAATTTCCAGATTTTCTTCTCTTCCTCCCCTCTTTCCATTTCTCCAACCAAAATCAAGAAATTTGGCCATTTAATCCTCCAAAAAACCCTAGAACCCGAAGCTAATTTGGGGGTTTTTGTGATTTCTTCTTTCCAAGCTTAAATCAAGGTAATATCCCTCCTAATCTAGCCTCTATTCATCCGATCTACACCTATTTTTTCCTAAATCCGAGTTTTTGATTTTGATTTGTGATTTTGTTTGCATGAACCCAATTTCTCCTTAAACCATGAAGCTAGGCTACGGGTTTGGCAAGGATTTGTGGTAAGGATCTATCCATGCAACCTTGTTTTCGAGTTTTTTTGGTTGAGATGATGATGTTGGATGGATTTGTAGGTGAAGAAGGCCAAGGAGAAGGTATAGGCCGTGATTTTTGAAGAAGAACGTGTAAGGAATGGGTTTTGGACAAACCCTAGAATTTTTGGAATTTATTTGGTTGATTTTGATTATGTTGAGCTATTGTTGTTATTGGAAAAATTGTGAAAAATAGAGATTTGAGGATGGTTTAATTAGTAGGATTTTATTAGCCTAATTTTTCATAGTGTTGGAATTTTGTTGTGGAAGATTTGGTGATTGTTGTTGTGTAGTTTTGGCCAAAAGAAAAAGAGAATGAAGAAGAAAAGAAATGGATTTGTTTTTGGAAGAAAAGGAAAATAAAGAAAATGGTAAAAGTTGGATTAAATGAGTTTTACTGTGGTAAAGTGGTAAAAAGTGAAGAAGGTGAAAGTAAATGCAAATTCGGTAAAAAAAGGAGGTAAAAGTGAAAGTGTGGAGGTAAAAGTCATGGTAAAAGTGAAAAGGTAAAAAAGGTTAAGTAAATGGGTAAAAGTAAAAGTAAAGTTTTATTTATAATTATTTACTTATTTATTTTTAATAAATAATGGTAAATAAAGGAATACTTGTCAAAAGTCAGAAGTCAAAGTCAAAAGTCAAAAGTCAAAAGTCAACTCAAGAGTTGACCAACCTCGAAAAACTTGAGGATCAACTCGACTTTGGTCGCTCGGATTGGCGAAAGTTTAGCGAAGCGATAATGACATTTTCCTTTTTAAGAAAGAAGTAGTTTCCCAAATTGGTAAAGGTTGAAATAAATAATTAATGGCCTCATTGAAATAAAAAGGATTTAGTGTGCGCAGTTACTTAAAGTTGATCATAATGTTTACCTGGATAATTACTTACAAACTAAGTAATGGTTCAGGAAACACGATCGTTAAGGAAGCTTAAGCGGAAAGCATCAGAGTGAGGAGTACGCTAGCATTTTCCAGGTAGGCTGAGTTGTCCCTTCCTTATTAGAGGCTTTTCGATATATGTGGAATGCTTTAGTATAATATTATGTTGCCTGCAACTATGTTTTTGGTTGTTCATTAGTCGATGCCTCGTGATACCTATGTTTTCATAACTGATGATTGTTGATTGCGAAAACCGAGGCTAGACTTGCATGTTGAGATACTGTACCCTTTTGTATGTTTGTGTTTGTGACCTTAAAGTGAATGGGACCTAGATGCATAGATTCATAGGGATCCCACGGTGTCGATAACCGAGAACCTCCGGAGGGGGCTGTGCTCCTATGTTTGTCGAGGAAAGGTGAGTACAGACAGTGAACCAGTCATAGGAGACTCAGAGCCAGGAAATGGACACTTTCGCTACTTGTAGCCATAAAGACTATAGAGTAGTTGGCCGGTTCTCGAACGATGACTAACCAGGTCGGTCACCGATTTATTTTAGTTTAGCCGGCAAGTAAGTATCTTGGAGCTCCAAGATGTGAAGCATGCTGCATATGATTTCCTGAAACGAAACAACTATGATTGTTTTTGCTTGCATTTGTTTACTTGATTTTACAAATGCGCGCAACCTATATTTTAGTAGCTATGTTTTACTTATAGTTTTCAAACCTAACTAAGGTTAGGTCAGCCCCTGTTGGGCTAGCGAGGACGAAATGCTCACCCCTACATTTCAGGTTACAACGAGGTCATTCCGGACGATTTGGATTAGAAGTGGGTCGTTGGCCGAGTCTACATTTCAGGTTACAACGAGGTCATTCCGGACGATTTGGATTAGAAGTGGGTCATTGGCTGAGTCCGTGTGTTGCTGTTCCTGTTGCTTGAAGTTCTTCCCTTTTGGTATTCCATCGATTTACTCGCTTTTCTTTCAATGTTGAACTCTGTGAGGTCCGCCTACCTGGGAGCGCGCCTCACCCCTTTGTTTTATTGTTATTGTTGAACTCCTTTCATTTTAATTATGATGTAAGCCCTAAGGCGCCACAGTGCACTTGCCCACTTTATTTTTAAGCATTTTCAGACTTGTTAATTTGAATGTTGGGTTGTTGATTTAAAGTCTTTTCTTAAAAGTTTGGAAAATACTTCAATACATTAATGTACTGAAGTATTTTCCTTAATGAATTACCTTTTGTACTAGGTATCAAAATTGCAAACATATCTATGCACAAAGTAATGAAAAAAAAAAGCAACTTATTTTTAACATTGTTCCGAATCAAAGGTACGGGGGGGGGAAAGAACTATAGTAACTTGCATTTCCATTAAGATATGAAAATATATCTCCCTTTCCAAAATATCTCTCATTTGTACGATTTATCTTAAGGCGCAAAGGTAGATATGCACAATGTAGAATATTACCTCTGGATCAAAACCTTCTTATGATTACCCATATGAAATATCTATTTGATTGTATAATGAAGTTGAACAACATGACAATTCTATAATGAAGGTGTAAAAACAAGAAGAAAGTGATGAGAATAAAGAAGAAAAAGATAAGATATTTATAGGGTGTAGACTATAGACAAATGATGGTAAGGTATGATCATTTTATTTTAGTTATAATTTTTTTTAATGATTATGCATCAATTAAGGGTTTTGTTTGGCTGATGACACATTATAATTGGTATGGTTTTTATGAATGCCAAATTAATTGAAAAACAACATTAACTCTCAATTAATTGACTTATAAATTATTGATTGTTTTGAATAGTATTGTTATGGGCAAAATTCAGTAAATGAAAAAGTAGAAGTTGACTCAACATGCTAATATATGAAAGTAAGCTAATGTGAATGCCTAATCACTAGACCACAGTTGACTAAAAATTTCGTCCGGATTACATTCAAAATAGGTCATGGTTTTTGGACTCAAAACTAATTACTCTGCATAGGAGAGGTATTTTAATCAAGGTCCAATTTGCTACATAAATTTTCATTGTAGTTTAACAGCGCACATCATATTGGCGAACTTTCATTGTAGTTTAACTACGCACATCATATTGGCAAACTAAATATCACAACAACAATAGATTCACATTCGCAGCATTAGCGAATCAAAATACAACTAGCATTTAACATAGATGAACAAACTTATTTTTGAACTCCACTTGTCAGCATTTAACACAGATGAGCAAGGCATACAGAGAATAGCATCATCAAACACACCAAATTCACATAAACATATGGCACACAGGGCACCCTGACCATATTTCTCTATTGAAAACATGCAACAATGTTTTGGAATTAGATCCATCAAGGAACATGTTAACCGCAGGGTTCTATAAAAAGAGTTCAACTACTTCACAACATAATGCATATTCCAAAAAAAAAGCCACACGACCAATCCTATCCCAAAGATGGAGTTACCCCAGATTGGTCACCTTTCCGCTGCCTACCAAGGAACCGCCTACCGCATCACCATCTCTATGCATTTTCGTGGGCATTTCCTACATAATATAATCACACACCATGAGGCCAAACTTCTACTCTACTGATCCTGAAGAAACTTGATAAGTTCATAAATGTACATGATTTTGTGTTGATTGCTTCATGTTTCTTAGCTAGTTTTCCATCTATTTGAGTCATTTACTTTATTTTTATGTTTTGTAGGTGTTATGGAGCAAAGTAGAAGAAAGGAAGCTAAATCAGTAAATCTGCCTGTGCAAATCAGTCAACTTCGACATAAAGCTGAGAGCAGCTCATCATGAACTAGACAGTGAACTTTATATGCTTGGAAAGCTTCGGATGTCTAGTTTCCAGAACTTTTAACGGTTCATTCATATCATTTTTCTACAAGAAATTATGTCTGATTTAGTACAGCAAGGTCGGGCAGTCCGAGAATCTGACACTTTGACGGAAATCCATGATTTGAGGCCCGAATTCCTTTTAGAAGCCCACCGACGAGAATTAACTGAATATCTCTGTTTATTAGAGATAAATGACATTGTTGAAGGAAAACCTAATTTGTGTTTAGCCCAAACTCTAGGTTACTTGACCTAGTGGTAATAGGATTTAATTAGAAGGATCTAGAATCCTAATCAATGTAGAATTACTTTCCTTGTATGATTGAGATTCTATGCATTGTAATCCTCTATATAAAGAGGCCCCTATTATCAATGAGAATACACAGCAAATTCCTCTCAAATTCAGTTTCTCTACAACACGTTATCAGCACGATCCCTAACCCTGAAACCCTATAATCGTAGCCTTCAAATCCCAGAAACCTCCGCAGCTACAGTAACGTGCTACAGTACTTCCAACTGCTACAGTGTCGCTGCTACAGTACTTCCAGCGACTTTTCTGGGCACCTTTTCGGTCAGCTACAGTACCTATGCTACAGTGTTTCGGCTGCTACAGTACCTATGCTACAGTACTCCTGCTGCTACAGTGATTTTCGGTGACATTTTTCCCCGGCCATCTTTTAAGGTAAACTTTTCTAAAAGTTCCCGTTTTTGAAGTTTTTCCTTTAATTTCTTCTTCTTTTCTCGGGGACTTCCAAAATCCCTTCTTCTACCCCCCTTTTCTCTACATAGGGGAGACCAAAAGCCGAACTGTGGGGGTTCGCGCTCACTCCAAGCTTGGAAGCTTGTAGAGTCCTCCAAACTTAGAGTTTGTTGAGAAGTTATGATCGACCACAAACACATCATTGTTTCGATCTAATCCAATATCTCTTGGAATCTAATTTCTTGGAAGCGACTACGCTCGGAAATTCCTAATTTCTTGGAAGC